>JAQQAC010012171.1:2556883-2601688 GCA_029783875.1 Phataginus tricuspis | reverse complement strand
CCTCCCTTCCCACCCATCCTCCCAGTCCCTTTCCCTTTGGTAACTATTAGTCCGTTCTTGGGTTCTGTGAGTCTGCGGCTGTTTTGTCCTTTCAGTTTTTTTCTTCGCTCTTATGCTCCACATATAAGTGAAATCATTTGATACTTGTCTTTTTCCGCTTGGCTTATTTCACTGAGCATAATACCCTCTAGTTCCGTCCATATTGTTGCAAATGGTAGGATTTATATTCTTCTTATGGTAGAATAATATTCCTTCGTGTATATGTACCACATCTTCTTTATCCATTCATCTACTGATGGACACTTAGGTTGCTTCCATTTCTTGGCTATTGTAAATAGTGTTGCGATAAACATAGGGGTGCATCTGTATTTTTGAAACTGGGCTCCTACATTCTTAGGGTGAATTCCTAGGAGTGGGATTCCTGGGTCAAATGATATTTCTATTTTGAGTTTTTTGAGGAACCTCCATACTGCTTTCCACAATGGTTGAACTAATTTGCATACCCACCAGCAGAGTAGGAGGGTTCCCTTTTCTCCACATCCTTGCCAACATTTGTTGTTGTTTGTGTTTTGGATGTTGGCCATCTTTATTGGTGTGAGGTGATATCTCATTGTGGTTTTAATTTGCATTTCTCTGATGATTAGCGATGTGGAGCATCTTTTCATGTGCCTGTTGGCCATCTGAATTTCTTCTTTGGAGAAGTGTCTATTCATATCCTCTGCCCATTTCTTAATTGGATTATTTGCTTTCTGTTTGTTGAGGTGTGTGAGTTCTTTATATATTTTCGATGTCAACCCCTTACAGGATATATCATTCATGAATATATTCTCCCATATTGTAGGATGTCTTTTTGTTCTACTGATGGTGTCCTTTGCTGTACAGAAGCTTTTCAGCTTGATATAGTCCCACTTGTTCATTTTTGCTTTTGTTTCCCTAGCCCGGGGAGATATGTTCATGAAGAAGTCACTCATGTTTATGTTCAAGAGATTTTTGCCTATGTTTTTTTCTAAGAGTTTTAAGGTTTCATGACTTACATTCAGGTCTTTGATCCATTTTGAGTTGACTTTTGTGTATGGGGTTAGACAGTAGTCCAGTTTAATTCTCTTGCGTGTAGCTGTCCAGTTTTGCCAATACCAGCTGCTGAAGAGGTTGTCATCTCCCCATTGTATATCCAAGGCTCCTTTATCATATATTAATTGACTGTATATGTTTGGGTTAATGTCTGGATTTTCTATTCTGTTCCACTGGTCTGTAGGTCTGTTCTTGTGCCAATACCAAATTGTCTTGATTACTATAGCTTTGTAGTAGAGCTCGAAGTCTGGGAGCATAATTCCCCGTTTTATTCTTCCTTCTCAGGATTGCTTTGGCTATTCAGGGTCTTTTGTGGTTCCATATGAATTTTAGGACTATTTGTTCCAGTTCATTGAAGATTGCTGTTGGTAGTTTGATAGGGATTGCATGGAATCTGTAGATTGCTTTAGGTAGTATAGCCATTTTGACAGTATTTATTCTTCCTTGCCAAGAGCATGGGATGAATTTCCATTTGTTAGTGTCCTCTTTAATTTCTCTTAGGAGTGTCTTGTAGTTTTCAGGGTGTAGGTCTTTCACTTCCTTCGTTATGTTTATTCCTAGGTATTTTATTCTTTTTGATGCAATTGTGAATGGAATTGTTTTCCTGATTTCTCTTTCTGTTAGCTCATCGTTAGTGTATAGGAAAGCAACAGATTTCTGTGTGTTAATTTTGTATCCTGTAACTTTGCTGAATTCAGATATTAGTTCTAGTAGTTTTGGAGTGGAGTCTTTAGGGTTTTTTATGTACAATATCATGTCATCTGCAAATAGTGACAATTTGACTCCTTCTTTACCAATCTGGATGCCTTGTATTTCTTTGTTTTGTCTGATTGCCATGGCAAGGACCTCCAGTACTATGTTGAATAACAGTGGGGAGAGTGGGTATCCCCGTCTTGGTCCTGATCTTAGATGAAAAGCTTTCACCTTCTTGTTGTTAAGTATGATGTTGGCTATGGGTTTGTCATATGTGGCCTTTATGATTTTGAGGTACTTGCCCTCTATACCCATTTTGTTAGAGTTTTTATCATGAATGAATGTTGAATTTTGTCAAATTCTTTTTCAGCATCTATGGAGATGATCATGTGGTTTTTGCTCTTTTTGTTGATGTGATGGATGATGTTGATGGATTTTCAAATGTTGTACCATCCTTGCATCCCTGAGATGAATCCCACTTGGTTATGGTGTATGATCCTCTTGATGTATTTTTGAATTCGGTTTGCTAATATTTTGTTGAGTATTTTTGCATCTATGTTCATCAAGGATATTAGTCTGTTATTTCCTTTTTTGGTGAGGTCTTTACCTGGTTTGGGTATTAGAGTGATGCTGGCTTCATAGAAAGAGTTTGGAAGTATTCCCTCCTCTTCTATTTTTTGGAAAACTTTAAGGAGAATGGGTGTTATTTCTTCTCTATATGTCTGGTAAAATTCAGAGGTGAATCCATCTTGCCCGGGGGTTTTGTTCTTAGGTAGTTTTTTGATTAGTGATTCAAGTTCATTGCTGGTAATTGGTCTGTTTAGTTTTTCTGTTTCTTGCTTGGTCAGTCTTGGAAGGTTGTATTTTTCTAAGAAGTTGTCCATTTCTTCTAGGTTTTGCAGCTTGTTAGCATACAGATACTCATAATATTCTCTTATAATTCTTTGTATTTCTGTGGGGTCCATCTTTATTTTTCCTTTCTCATTTCTGATTCTGTTTATGTGTGTAGATTCTCTTTTTCTCCTAATGAGTCTGGCTAGGGGTTTATCTATTTTGTTTATTTTTTCAAAGAACCAGCTCTTGGTTTCATTGATTTTTTTCTATTGTTTTATTCTTCTCAATTTTATTTATTTCTTCTCTGATCTTTGTTAGGTCCCTCCTTCTGCTGACTTTGGGTCTCATTTGTTCTTCTTTTTCCAATTTCAGTAATTGTGTCTTTAGACTATTCATTTGGCAATGTTCTTCCTTCTTTAAATAGGCCTGGATTGCAATATACTTTCCTCTTAGAACTGCCTTTGCTGCGTCCCACCGAAGTTGTGGCTTTGTGTTGTTGTTGTCATTAGTCTCCATATATTCTTTGATTTCTGTTTTGATTTACTCATTAACCCATTGATTAATTATGAGAATGTAGTTAAGTCTCCATGTATTTGTGAGCCTTTTTGTTTTCTTTCTAAAATTTATTTCTAGTTTTATACCTTTGTGATCTGAGAAGTAGGTTGGTAGGAGTTCAATATTTTTGAATTTACTGAGGTTCTTTTTGTGGCCTAGTATGTGGTCTATTCTGGAAAACGTTCCATGTGTACTTGATAAGAATGTGTATCCTGTTGCTTTTGGGTGTAGAGTTCTGTAGATGTCTATTAGGTCCATCTATTCTAGTGTGTTATTCAGTGCCTCTGTGTCTTTACTTATTTTCTGTCTGGTTGATATGTCCTTTGGAGTGCATGGTGTCTTGAAGTCACCTAAAATGAATGCATTGCTGTCTATTTCCTCCTTTAATTCTGTTAGTATTTGTTTCACATATGCCGGTGCTCCCATATTGGGCGCATATATATTTATAATGGTTATATCCTCTTTTGGATTGACCCCTTTATCATTATATAATATCCTTCTTTATGTCTTGCTACTTTCTTCGTTTTGAAGTCTATTTTGTCTGATACAAGTACTGCAACACCTGCTTTTTTCTCTTTGTTGTTTGCATGAAATATCTTTTTCCATCCCTTCACTTTTAGTCTGTGTATGTCTTTGGGTTTGAGGTAAGTTTCTTGTAGGCAGAAATAGATGGGTCTTGCTTTTTTATCCATTCTGTTACTCTGTGTCTTTTGATTGGTGCATTCAGTCCATTTACATTTAGGGTGATTATTGATAGATAATGTACTTATTGCCATTGCTGGCTTTAGATTCGTGGTTACCAAAGGTTCACGGGTTGCTTCTTTGCTATGTAACAATCTAACTTAACTTTCTTCTTAAGTTATTGTAAACACCGTGTGATGTTTCTTTATTTCTCTCCCTTCTTATTCTTCCTCCTCCATTCTTTATATACTAGGTGTTTTATTCTTTGCCTTTAGTTAGTATTTGGATGGTCTGCTTTCTTTGCTATGATTTTATTTTCTCTGGTGAGATCTTTTTAGCCTTAGGAGTGCTTCCATCTAGAGCAGTTCATTTAAGATATCCTGTAGAGGTGGTTTATGGGAGGCAAACTCTCTCAGCTTTCGCTTGTCTGGAAATTGTTTTATCCCTCCGTCATATTTAAATGATAATCGTGCTGGATACAATATTCTTGGTTCGAGGCCCTTCTGTTTCATTACATTAAATATATCATGCCATTCTCTTCTGGCCTGTAAGGTTTCTGTTGAGAAGTCTGATGATAGTCTTATGGGTTTTCCTTTGTAGGTGATCTTTTTTCTCTCTCTAGCTGCCTTTAATATTCTGTCCTCATCTTTGATCTTTGCCATTTTAATTATTATGTGTCTTGGTGTTTTCTCCCTTGGGTCCCTTGTGTCGCGAGATCTGTAGGCTTCCGTGGACTGCGAGACTATTTCCTTCCCCAGCATGGGGAAGTTTTCAGCAATTATTTCTTCAAAGATACTTTCTATCCCTTTTTCTTTCTCTTCTTCTTCTGGTACTCCTATAATGTGAATATTGTTCCGTTTGGATTGGTCACACAGTTCTCTTAATATTCTTTCATTCCTAGAGATTCTTTTATCTCTCTCTGCCTCAGCTGCTCTGTATTCCTGTTCTCTGACTTCTATTCCATAACAGCCTCTTGCATTTCGTCCAGTCTGCTGCTTAGCCCTTTGATGGCTTGTCTCATGTCTGCATTGTCTTTCCTCACTTCCCTCACTTCCTCCCTCAACTCTTGCATATTTCTCTGTAGATCCATCAGCATGGTTATGACTTTTATTCTGAATTCTTTTTCAGGAAGATTGTGCATTTCCATCCCTTCAGTCTCCCTCTCTGGTGTTGTCTGGGTCTGGGTGAGCTTGGTCCGTACCAAAATCCTTTGTCTTTTCATGGCAATAGAAGTGGTCGCTGGTAGGTGCCACCTATGTCCCCTGGGCTCGTTAAGACTTAAAAAAACAAAAAGAAACCAAAAAAAAGAGAAAGAAATGAACTCCCCCCCCCCCAAAAAAAAGCCCACTGGGTGTAGATTCTGTAAGGATGCTCTAGGTGGCGCAGTTACTCCACTATTCCACAGATGCCGCTGCGCAGCTCCGTAGGGCCCTTTGTAGCACTGGCCAGGGCTGGAACGATTGGGAGGCTGCTGTTCTCTATGTGAAGTTTCAGTGCAGCTACTTTTTCCCAGTCGCCAGATAAGGGATCCGAAATTCCTCAGGACTCCCAGCCTGCTGGGCTGAGTGTGTTGGGACAATCCTGGGCCCTTGCCTCTTTAAGATCGCCAAAAGAAGCGCGCGTTTTTATTTTGTCCCGGGGAGCCTGCTGCAAGGACCCGGGCGGGTTCCCAGCTCAAAACCTGCACCTTCTGCCTCTCCAATATCCGATACACTGCGTGATGTGTGTCAGCACTCCTGGCCCAGATCACCAGGGCTGGTTATTTCCCAGGCGTGTACTTCCACTCCCTCCCGGCTCTGAATCCTCTCCTCCCACCGGTGCCCTGGGGTTGGGGAGCGCTTGGGTCCCGCCGGGACGTGGCTCTGTATCTTATCTGCCTCGCGGGGTGCGGAGTCCTCTCAGGTGCAGATGCAGGCTGTGTGCTGTCCTGTATATTCTGGTCTCTCTTTTAGGAATAGTTGTATTTGCTGTATTTTCATAGGTATATATGGTTTTGGGAGGAGATTTCCACTGCCCTGCTTATGCCGCCATCTTCCCAGAACTCCTTGAATTGGATCTTGCACCATAATTTTTCACTGCTTTGTTAGCACTTTGATAGTATAAATATTTTTTAAATCTTTAGCTTTTCTAGGTATTCTCATTGACAGTATTAGCCTCAATTACGTGTTCCATTTTTGCTGGAATCGGAAGTCTTTAATACTGCAGAGCTTTTACATCTTTTCACGCATATCAACAATCAAGAAAAGCTTTTAATCTTATCCCTGTTCCAGGGTATAGGATTATAATTTAATTCCCTATGCATGCTTCAAAATTATACTCTTTGAGTATGTTTCTAAGAGAGAGTTGTTACCAGTAGTCAAGGTTAGGCTGTGGTTCACCCAGAGCACCCTCTTCCCTGGCACACACAGACATACAAATACACATACAATTAAAGATACAACCATGTTCCTAAATATAAAGAAAACTGACATTTACTTTCTAGGCTGCTGTAGGCATCATCTTAGTGTAGCATGGGGCAAGATTGCCTTGAAATGGACCCAGGGCCAAAACTCACTTGGGAATTGGATCCACAGTGTATCTCCATGTGATGGGATCTCTAAGGTGGAAGCATTAGGTATTGCTCTGAATTGGAAAGCTGTGGTGGTGGTGGTGCAGAGCGTGGCATCATTGAAAGGGCTACTGTAAAACCGCCAGCCACCAGGGGCAAACTGAGGAGAAGAAAAGCGACACAAATACTTCCTTTTAAAATTAGGATGCAAACTAAATTCACTGCATTTGAATATAAAGAGTGCTTTTGCATCTTAGAAGCTATTGATTGCTTTAATTGTCCTTTCTATATTAGGAACAGAGAGCACTTTGGGATAGCTAACTTTTAATCAACCCACTAATGTGATGTCCCAATTCAGAATGTTTCTGAGACATTCCTAAAACACAGTGCATATGCAAAGTGTTCTCCCTGTGATGAGAATCAAGAAAATCTTTCTTGTTTTTGGACAATCTTTTTTAAATCATTTTTCAATACCACACGGTAGGAATTATTTATCTAAGAGTCTGTTAAGGGATTTTGGAGATTACCAACTCATGGTTGGAAGTCATCGTTACCAGGTCATGGCTTGGTTGCAAATTCAAGTTTGGCTGCTTATTGCTCAAAAGGCCAGACTGCAAGAGACAAGTGTTGGTGAAAAGGAAAGTTGCTTTATTCAGGAGGCCAACAGCCTGGGAAGATGGTGAACCAGTGTCCTAACACCATCCCTGAAGTGGCATTTTAAAGGGAGAGTGTTATAAAGGGGAACTTTGTGGAGAATGGGGCAGAGGGTTGGGGGCCTATGTGCAGAGTCATGTTAATCGATTGCTCCAGGCAGACTTGCTGGTGTCAAGGAGGTTGTGTGCTTCAAAGCTGCCTGGTGAAGGGAATGTCCTTATCTGTAGTTACCAGGGGGCTCCAGGTGAAATTTTGAAAACTCAGAAAGCTCTTGTCAGAGGGTAACATGTAGGGAGTGATAGAATCCAGACCTGAGTACCACCTTTCGAATAAGCCCACACAGTATCTCAGACCTACGTGTCTTCTTACCTAGGCTACGAGCATTCTCCAGAGGACACGTCAGCAAGCCATAAGCCCACCTTTCCCCTGATCTCTCCCCTCAAAAAGTATGCTAGAAACCCTGGCCATAAAAAGCCTCTTGACCTGCTAGAGGCCCCTTTCCTTTGTTCTGCTGGCCAGGACAGAGGGGTCCCTCTGAGGTTCAGCAATAAACCTGGTTGGACTGTTGAGTTCGCATCTCCTCTTTTTCTTTCAATTTCTGTTTACCAGCTACAAACAGAAAATAGAATTTATTTTTAAGAAACACTCATGGCATCAGAAAATATCAAATTCCTATGAATAATGTGATAAAATATAGACAAGACTACACTGAAAACTAAAAGTTATATTGAGAGAAAGAAATAAATGATGGCACATGCTTTATGCATAGATTGGGCAACTCAGAATAATAAATGTGTTAATTCTTCCAAAATTGATTCATAGGTTCAGTGTAACACTGTACTTCTTACCATTGGGAAGATTTGCTCTACTAAATATCAAGACCCATTAGAAGCCTTTAATCATTAAGATAGTGAAGTATTAGTGCAAGGATAGGGAAATAGAACTCTGAAAGAGCAATAGCCCCATACATTTATGGTGACCTGCTGTGTGCCAAAGATGGCACTGGAGAGCCATGTGGAAAGGGTGGTCTTCTCATTAAGCGATGATGAGTTAATTAGATAGCCTTGTGGAAAAAAATGAAAGTCGACCCCCACTAGGGACAAAAAGTCAATTTCAGGTAGAATGTAGATCGAAATGTGAAAGGAAAACCTACTAGGAGTGCCAGTGTGTGCACACCAAGAGCATTACTTGTAATAGCCTCAAACTAAAGACAACCCAAATGCCCACTAGCAGTAGAATGGATTCTAAATACCATACAGTATTGAAAAGTGAACAAATGATAGCTTATATACATTCCCCCTGGATGAGTCTCATAAACATAATGTTGAGCAAAATACAAACACATAATAATAATGTTATTATAAGTGAAATAATATAATATGTCCTAAATGATTCCATTTATATAAAGAAGTCACCTTGTAGGAGTAAGGAGATAGTGATTGAGTTAGGACCACAAGGGAGGATTATTGGAGTGCCAGTAGTATTTAGATTTTTTTGTCTGTTTGCGGTTACAAAAGTTTTTGATTTGTGATAATTCATTTATCTATATATTGATTTTTTTTGTACATTTTTCTCTCAATCTTACATTTCAATTAAAAATACTTTTAAAAACTTGATAGGGGTATGTATAGGTGGAACATGGGTGTGTCCTAGCTTTATAGGAAAATAATCATCCAGTCTAGAACTTGAAAGGTTATGGAGGGCTTTTATAAATTATGGAAGTTATAATATTTAATAAACTAATCCTAGGAAAAAAGGGAAAAAGGAAACAGATTGGAAAAAGTGAAAGTATCTTTTTTTCTTCATTCGTTCACCAACCACCCACCTCTCCCAATTTAAGCATCTAAGAACTTCCTAAAATAAACTAACTAAAACTAAAGATAGCATGCTGTACATTTGGAAATTTGGAGAAAATAAAGGGATACTTGAATGTGTCTCTGAAGGCATCTTTTCTTGGGTGGAAATTTCTTATTTTCACCTTTGTTAATTCAAAACATACTTGAGCACTATCTTTGCTGAGAACCCTTTTTATTTGGGAATTGGAATTTCTAAATGTAATCATTCTGATACCCTTTAGAGATTGACAGTAATGACAAGAAATATTGAGCTCTGGGGAATTCAGATCCCCTTCCTTTCTCTCTTTCTATCTAACCTCAAAAAAATATTGATAATTTGGGAGCTTGGTTACATATTAGTGAGGGAAATGCTCTGTAGTCTTGTAAAGATTTTTATGTGCTGATTTGGAAAAGTCTCTAAAAGATATATTATTAGGCTAGAGAAAAAGAAGGTTAAAACAGTACATTTAGTAGTTCCACCTGTAATTAAAATAGATATATAACTGCTGTTTTGTGCTTTTTCTTTTTTCTTTTACTTTTTTTTTTGGAACATCACAGCAAGGTACTGTTAGTGTATGACTGAGGGGAATGGGACCAAGGATGTGGAAAGAGAACATTTGTTTTTCAATTTATACCTTTGAGTTAGTTCTGTTTCTGTTTCTACCATATGCAAGTTATTTTTATTAAAGTATCATTGATATACAATCTTATGAAGGTTTCACATGAACAACATTGTGGTTTCAACATTCACCCATATTATCCAGTCGTCACCCCGGCTCCATTGCTGTCACTGTCTATCAGTGTAGTAAGATGCTACAGAGTCACTACTTGTTTTTTCCGTGCTGTACTGCCTTCCCTGTGACCTATATATATTGTGAGTGCTAATTATATGCCCTTAATCCCCTTCTCCCTCCCTCCCCGCCCACCCTCCGCAACCCCTTCCCTTTGGTAACCCGTAGTCCCTTCTTGGCGTCTGTGAGTCTGCTGTGTTTTGTTCCTTCTGTTTACCATATGCAAGGTTTTAACAGAAAAAATAATTTACTTAGCACCCAGAGGGACTGATCACACTGAGTGGGGCTAAGGAAGTAGGTGTAAGTGGCTTAAAAGCCAACAGAAGTCTGGTAGCTGTTAAAGCAATTTGTGTTCTGGCCTTTAGTAATACCATCATGAAGTAGCGCCTGCAACCCCAGAGCCTCTGGTTCTAAGGACTCTACTTCTTCCATCTTGCTTATATACTTGTATTCCTTAATGCTGAGAGCCTAGCACCTGACTACATGCTCTTGCTTTCCTAGAATTCCTGTGACCCAATTTAATGTCCTTGAAACTCTGTAACCTTAACTCTAGATCATGCCAGCACTTACAGAATGTAGTAAAGGGCTTTGGCCTCGGCTCTAAGTGAGAGGGAAGCCATTTATTTTTTTTTTATATACAATTTTTTATTAAGGTATTATTGATATACACTCTTATAAAGGTTTCACATGAAAAACAATGTGATTACTGCATTCACCCATATTATCGAGTCCCCCCATACCCCACTGCAGTCACTGTCCATCAGTGTAGTAAGATGCCACGGTATCAATTTTGCCTTCTCTGGGCTACACTGTCTTCCCCATGATCCCCCCACACCATGTGAATTAATCATAATACCCCTCAATCTCCTTCTGCCTCCCTCCCCAACCAACCTCCCCCAACCCACCCCTTTGGTAACCACTGGTCCCTTCTTGGAGTTTGTGAGTCTGCTGCTGTTTTGTTTGAGAGGGAAGCCATTTTAAGATAGAACATAGAAGGAGGAAATCTAACTCAAAAAGAAGGACTGAAATGCAAGAAGTACTAGTAGGCACAAAACAATTGGTAAACATGTATGTAAACCAAAGCCTTAATTGCAAAGAAATAATAGTGACTAATTTGGGACATAGAAAGAAGACAGAACTAAAAATAGAAGCACACATTAAAGTTTAGGAAAGGATAGTGAGTTTTGAAGCATTCTGAAGTGCTGATACTGTTCAGGAGGACTGTAAAGCCACAGATACATTTACTTGAATAAGAATTTTAACAATTTAATTATGACCACTAAAAAAATAGAAATGGAATATTTAAATTCTATCCCTTCACTTTTAGTCTGTGTATATCTTTGGGTTTGAGGTGAGTCTCTTGTAAGCAGCATATACATGGGTCTTGCTTTTTTATCCATTCAGTAACTCTGTGTCTTTTGATTGGTGCATTTAGTCCATTTACATTTAGGGTGATTATTGATAGATATGTACTTATTGCCATTGCTGGCTTTAGATTCGTGGTTACCAAAGGTTCAAGGGTTGCTTCTTTACTATCTAACAATCTAACTTAACTTTCTTGTTAAGTTATTGTAAACACCGTGTGATGTTTCTTTATTTCTCTCCCTTCTTATTCTTCCTCCTCCATTCTTTATATACTAGGTGTTTTATTCTTTGCCTTTAGTTAGTATTTGGATGGTCTGCTTTCTTTGCTATGATTTTATTTTCTCTGGTGAGATCTTTTTAGCCTTAGGGGTGCTTCCATCTAGAGCAGTCCGTTTAAGATATCCTGTAGTGGTGGTTTATGAGAGGCAAACTCTCTCAACTTTCGCTTGTCTGGAAATTGTTTAATCCCTCCGTCATATTTAAATGATAATCGTGCTGGATACAATATTCTTGGTTCGAGGCCCTTCTGTTTCATTACATTAAATATATCATGCCATTCTCTTCTGGCCTGTAAGGTTTCTGTTGAGAAGTCTGATGATAGTCTGATGGGTTTTCCTTTGTAGGTGATCTTTTTTCTCTCTCTAGCTGCCTTTAATACTCTGTCTTTATCTTTGATCTTTGCCATTTTAATTATTATGGGTCTTGGTGTTGTCTTCCTTGGGTCCCTTGTGTTGGGAGATCTGTAGGCTTCCGTGGACTGCGAGACTATTTCCTTCCCCAGCATGGGGAAGTTTTCAGCAATTATTTCTTCAAAGACACTTTCTATCCCTTTTCTAACCCGCTTGGATTGGTCACACAGTTCTCTTAATATTCTTTCATTCCTAGAGATCCTTTTATCTCTCTCTGCCTCAGCTTCTCTGTATTCCTGTTCTCTGATTTCTATTCCATTAACAGTCTCTTGCATCTCATCCAGTCTGCTGTTAAGCCTGTCGATCGCTTGTCTGATTTCTGCATTGTCTTTCCTCACTTCCCTCACTTCCTCTCTCAGCTCTTGCACATTTCTTTATAGATCCATCAGCATGGTTATGACTTTTATTCTGAATTCTTTTTCAAGAAGATTGTGCATTTCCATCCCTTCAGGCTCCCTCTCTGGGGTTGTCTGGTTGATCTTAGTCTGGACCATATTACTCTGTCTTTTCATGGCTATAGAAGTAGTTGTGGGTAGTTGCCACGTATGTCAGCTGGGCTCTTTAAGACTTTAAAAAGAAAGAAAGAAAAAAAGAAGAAAAGAGAAGAAAAAAGAAAAAAACAGAACAAAACAACAACAAAAATACACCCACCGGGAGTAGATTCTGTGGGGATGCTGTAGGTGGCGCTGTTGCTCCACTATTCCGCAGCTGTGGCTGCGCTGCTCCGTAGGGCCCTTTATAGCTCTGGCTGGGGTGGGAATGAATGGGAGGCTGTTGATCTCTGTGGGAAGTCTAAGTGCAGCCACCCTTTCCCAGTCACCAGCTAAGGGGTCCAAAACTCCCCAGGACTCCCAGCCTGCTGGGCCGAGTGTGCCGGGGCAATCCGCCTCCTCCGCTGGGCTCCTGTCTCTTTAAGACCGCTGAAAAAAGTGCATGCTTTTCTTTTTTTTTCTTCCCGGGAGCCGGCTGCAAGGACCCAGGTGCGTTCCCCACTCAGATCCTGCACCCTCTGTCTCTCCAATCTCTGCTACACCGCGCGATGTGTGTCAGCGCTCCCCGTGCAGATCACCGGGGCTGGTTATTTCGCGGGGTGCACTTCCACTCCCTCCCGGCTCTGAATCCTCTCCTCCGGCCGGTGTGCTGGGGTGGGGGAGTGCTCGGTCCCGCCGGGTCGCGGCTCTGTATCTTACTCGCCTCGTGGGGTGCCAAGTCCTCTCAGGTGTAGCTGCACGCTGTGCGCTTTCCTGTGTATTCTGGTTTCTCTTTTAGGAATAGTTGTATTTCCTGTATTTTCATAGATAAATATAGTGTTGGGAGGAGATTTCTGCCACCCTGCTCATGCCGCCATCTTCCCGGAAGTCTGTTGGAATATTTAAATTCTAAATGAATTGATGGAAAAATAGGTAAAAGAGAAACATATCAGGCCAAAAGAAGGATGAAAAGTAAACAGAAGAAAAAGAAGAAAAAAAAATAAAAAGTTATTAGAGTCATGAATATACAATGGGAAAATGACAACCTCTTCAACAACTGGTGTTGGCAAAACTGGACAGCTTCATGTAAGAGAATGTCTAACCCCAAACACAAAAGTAAACTCAAAATGGATTGAAGACCTGAATGTAAGTCATGAAACCATAAAACTCTTAGAAGAAAACATAGGCAAAAATCTCTCATGAGCAGCTTTTTCCTGAACACATCTCCTCAGGTAAGGGAAACAAAAGCAGAAATGAACATATGGGACTACATCAAACTAAAAAGCTTCTGTACAGCAAAGGACATCATCAGCAGAGCTAAAAGACATCCTACAGTATGGGAGAATATATTCATAAACGACATATCCAACAAGGGGTTAACATCCAAAATATATAAAGAACTCACACATCTCAACACCCAAAAAGCAAATAACCCTATTAAAAAATGGACAGAGAATATGAACACAATTCTCCAAAGAAGAAATTCAAATGGCCAACAGATACATGAAAAGATGCTCCACATCACTAATCATGAGGAAAATGCAAATTAATGAGATATACTACCTCACACCAGTTAAGACGACCTACATCAAAAAGACAAGGAACAACAAATGCTGGTGAGGATGTGGAGAAAGGGGAACCCTCCTACACTGTTACACTGTTGGTGGGAATGTACATTAGTTCAGCCATTGTGGAAAGCAATGTGGAGGTTCCTCAAAAAACTAAAAGTAAAAATACCATTTGACCTGGGAATTCTACTCCTAGCAATTTACCCAAAGAAAACAAGTTCAGAAATTCAAAAAGACATATGCACCCCTATGTTTATTGCAGCACTATTTACAATAGCCAAGATATGGAAGCAACCTAAGTGTCCATCAGTAGATGAATGGATAAGGAAGATGTGGTACATATACACAATGGAATATTATGGATGGAACTGGAGGGTATTATGCTCTGTGAAATAAGCCAGATAGAGAAAGACAAGTATCAAATGATTTCACTCATCTGTGGAGTATAACAACAAAGAAAAACTGAAGGAACAAAACAGCAGCAGACTCGCAGACTCCCAGAAGGTACTAGCGGTTACCAAAGGGGAGGGGTAAGAGACGGTGGGTGGACAGGGAGGGAGAAGAGGATGAAGGGGTATTATGATCAGCACACATAATGTAGGGGGGTCATGGGGAAGACAGTATAGCACAGAGAAGACAAGTGGTGACTATAGCATTTTACTACCCTGATGGACCTGAATGTGAGTGGCTGCAATGGGGTGTGGGGGGGACTCGATAATATGAGTGAATGTAGTAACCACAATGTTGCTCACGTGAAACCTTCATAAGATTGTATGTCAATGATATCTTATTAAAAGAAAAATAAAAATGAAAAGTTCTAAGTAAGGTGGATTCCAAATTTATTATTGATCACAATAAATAAATAGACTAAACTGGCCACTGACATTTCTCAGTTTGGATAAAAACAGTAACTAAATTTAGCCTCGTGTGATATATCTAAAATATAATGACATATAAAGGATCAAAGTAGAGAAATGGAGAAAAATATTTCAGGCAAATACTAATTAGATGAAAGCTGGTGTAACAACTGTATTAACATCAGACAAAATAAGCATTAGGGATTAGAGGAGAGGTGTCAGAAAAGGAGGAAAGTAACAATTTACTAGGAAGGTGTAAGAATTATGACACATGTTACAATACAACCTCAGACTAATGGATAGAATTTCAGAGAGAAATTAACAAATCTATCCAAATGGGAGATTGTACGGGTTAAGGGGGTAGAATGATGATCTTCAGAACTACCTTCTTTAGACCCCTTCTCAGACAATTATAGTTACTCATGGCAGACAGAAACATAGAATGACATTGCCAGACTTTGCAAAATAAATTCTAGTTTTTTAGATTATCATTACTCTCAGGTAATCAACCCTTTTTTTCTGATTTGATATTATAAACACTGTTATTAATATTAATATTCAGAGAGAGCCTTATCAGCTTGTAGTTCAATAATAGAAAATTTTTTTATTACTAAGACTCAAATTGCAATTTATCTTTTAACAATATATACAGAACTTCTTTGCTATGAAAATTAGTAATTCACACAAAATTGTAAGGTTGATTACATTAGAATTTGTATCTCTCAAAAACTGTGAAACTACTATTCTCTATATAATATATAACCTATTAATTTTTTTTTCAGTTGACTAACTTAGCTCTTAGTAGTAGGACGCTGGGACTTCAGTTTTTCTATATCCCTGAAAGTAGTAAGCTTTCTTTTCTTTTGGAAATGCTGTAGTTTGAAACTTGGATTATATGAAACCCAATATACCCTAAATGAAAGAGGCCTTATTTTCTATACGTTATGTATATGTGAAGAGTTTTTCTGTTGGTTAAGGAATTAGTCATAGTGTTCATTACTGGAAAATGGGAGACGCTCAGGATACGTGTCAGTGAAGAGTTCTCTCTTCTTCAAAGAATTAAAAATATGCAGACATATGTCTCTAAATTTAATTAACAAGGCCAGTGTTTAGGAGCTAATGATTGGTCGCGGGTAGGTGGAAATTCCATCTGTTGTTCAAAAGCATAAGGTTCTCTGAAGAAAAATAAAGTGAGCTCTGAATGATCCATTCTTAGCAAATTGTGGCTGCTGTCCCCACCAGCTGTAGTTACCAAATCCCACATGCCCGGTGGAGATTTTGACCTAAAGGACAGGAGTATGAGAGAAGATCTAGAGGAAGCTAATGAAAAGGTTGATAAAAGGCCTTTGTACCAGGAATACAGGATGTCTGAGCAATATAGATTCAAATTATAAAATTGTATTTTATTCCTGTGTGCTGGTCTTGCTCATGTCTCATGTAGAAACAAGATTTGATTTTATTTCCGGCTTTCCAATTATATGTTAAGTGTTCAAAAGGGAACCCATCTCAAACTAACATCTCTGATAAGAGATTTGTGTGGTAGTTCTGATGTCAAGTCGTAACCCTACCCCTGAATCTGTTCTGTGGTTGAATGTACCTGTCCTTTTTTTGTAAATAGATAGACAGTAACAGCCTCTCATCTTTTTATCAAGTGATCAGATATTTGAGAAATTTCAACAGTCTGAAATAGAAATAAAATCAGGAAGGAAGTAAAAACATCCTCTGAACCGCTAGAATTGATGTCACCGTGTCCACGAACTGAAGTATACACTTCAGTTCAATGGCAAGTCTCCCAGCTTTCCTGTGGTTAGTTATCTAGTTTCCTCCTTAAAGCAAATTAGACCAAGGTAAAAGATAAGATCAAAATAGATAAAACTGACACCTTAGGAATAAGAGAAAAAAAGGACTCATAAAATCACCTAAATTTAAAGAAACAGAGAAAGGAAACACAAACTACAGTAACCAAAGGCTGTTTAATGAGTAAAGGGGCAAGCAGCCATGTCTCTCCCTAACTCTGATGAGAGTCACTTTAGAACAAAGATGTGTAATGGCCCAAAACACCACCCATTACGTTAGTGAGCATATACAGTGGGTAACTTAAGGAGCACTTGCCTTATTCAGGTATACATTCTGTGTACCTTATTTATGAAACCAGGAAAGTGTAACATCCACTGTAGAAAGATTTTCTGGAAAATATCGTCTGGTAGTTTTAGCACTTAAGAAAATCAGTTTCATTTGTCAGGCAAATTTAGTTAGGTCGGCTTGCGGGGAAATGAGAATTGCTGTGCAAACCTACAGATTTGTCCTTTGCTGAGCATTTGTTCAGCACCCTGCGTCTGGGCTCCAAATACAGTACAATTTCTAATGTATTACAGACCTTATTTAGTATTAGAGATGTTTAATAATTTAATTGTGAGTATGTGTGTACAATTTTATATATTTATAGCATAATTGGCACATTATAATCAGCTAAATGATATTTAACTGTAATCCTTGTATATCTTACCCTCAGTCAATATATAATGAAAGCACTTAATAAATAAATATAAATAAAAATCAGTTCTTTTTATCTGTGTCACAGATTAATTGTTTAAAAGAGATTATCTTTCCCCCAAACCATCTTTTGGACAAGCAAGCAGTAACCAAAGCAGTTTATTTTCTTATATTAAATCTTTCAACTATGGACACTGAACACTTTTCATTTTTATAATGGATGAAATTATCTTGTGTAACAATTTCTAAATGTATTCCACAAGGGAACCCTTTAAATGCTGTATGGAATTCCACAGTGCCCTTTACTGGTATTTTGGAAACTGCTCATTGTGTGATGCTTCATACTGTTTCTTTATATTTTTGCTTTCTTTCCAGTCTTTTTGTGAGAACAAACTGCTGCATGGACAAATCTGCTTTTTTTTTTAGAATTAACATTACAACATAAACTTCGCCCATTGTTATTTGTGCCATCATGTGAATTGCCTAACAGACCAAACTGTTCTATATTCCTAGACATTTATGGCTTTCCAATTTCTCTGTTTTATAAATCACATTATCCTTGTGTATATAAGTTCAGTATTTTTTTTCTTAGGATACACTTCTAACAGTGGACGATGTAAGGACACAGCAGTTTTGAGGCTCTTGGAACATGTTGCTCACGAGAATCTCTTGACCTAGATAAAGATAACATTTAGATGAACCAGGGAATATACTTAGAATCATTAAACCATATGTCCAGAAAAACTGATAAGATGTAGATCAAGGAGTATAGGTGGATAGATTTCACCCCATGTCAGGTCTAAGAGATTTGCAGTCACTGCCTGAGCGATGTGTCGAGAGACCATTCGGGGCCACCGTTTATTGCTGCTGTGGGAGGGAGAGTGGTCATCTGAGAGCCAGATATTTGCCCTGTATACTTTCTTTACAATAATAACAGTGACAATAATATTTTGCCTTTCAATTTATACTTTTTTTTTGCTGTGAACCCCCAAATTGGAAAGCATATATTAAATTGGAAGATTTTGTCTTAATATAAGTTTCACAATAAAAATTGGTAATTATAAGGCAAACATGCTCACCACTTTTAGAAAAGTAAATATAGATATAACTAACGGTTCATCAGAACTTCAAAGTTTTTGTTAAAAATTTCTGATTTAAGTATAAAAATATTTTGTGTTGTTTTCATTCAGAAAAGCATTATAGATGAATATGTATTTTACATTATTCTGCTCTAAACCTATGAAATTCTAATTGCATATTTTTCTCATTTGTATTATGTATGCTTGCAAAGAATATTTAGAAGAATTATGAACAAATTCACAAAAAGTACTTATCCTGCAGTCTTGACATTACCTTAGCTGTATTGAAAATTATAGATAAATAAGAGCACTAGTGGTAGTTCCCTAATATCTGGAAGGTAACCTTCTTTAATTCATAACTAGTCCATAGTGTATTTCTGTGTTCTTCTTAGACATTCTTCTGAGTTACCAACTTTGTAATTCCTTAAAAGTAATTGTCAGTAGATTTTCTACATAAAAATGTAAACCTTCATGCAACTCACTTCTTGAATTGTCAGTTTTGTTTATTCTGGTCCTCAGCTGTGATGTTAGGGAGATTTTGGTTATTTCATCTGTAAATGAACAATTATATAAAAACATTCTTCATATTAACTATATAACCTCTCATTGTTCCAGGGATTCAGTCTCAATTGTTTCTCATGCATTGAATTCATGCAATGTTCCAAGTGAGCAGATACACAGAATTAGAATTTGTGAAAAATATTTTCTTCAGATAATTAAAATTAGAAAGGAATAATATGTCTTGTCATTTGCACATAGGAACCATTTTAATTATTTTTAAGGATGCATTTAGGTTTTGGATTCCCCTTCCTTCTGTGAGAGACAGAGAGAAAGAGAGAGAGAGAGAGAGAGAGAGTGTGTGTGTGTGATTTTTAAAACTCAAGTGGAGCTTTTTTGTTTCCTGACATCTTTCCAGACTGTATTACATAGTGTAACATGATTCACCAGTATGTCATTTCTCACAGAGTGTTGAATCTCCTATTGCTTCTACCTTTCTAGTCCCCTTGTTCCTAATACTTTACAGACAAAGCTGTGTTTTTGCCCCTCTGTACAATTTTATTCATCTCAGTCATGGCAGACTTTCAAAGCACAAGACACCATTATTCTACCCTTCAGTCATTCAACAGCTACCTAATGAATATCTGCTACTCTAAGATGCCTTGCTGAACATGAACATGAATTAATAAAAGTCAGTTTTAAAGGGTTTAAATAAAGGAAATAGCTTGAAACAATGAAAGTTAAAAATGGCTCAAGATGGGTGGAAGATTGTGAAATGCTTATTCTGTATAAAATGCTCTGTTACCACACCCAGAAGGAGCCAGTTTCGCTCTGTAACTCTAGGCAGCTTCACTGGCGTTTGTTTCTGAGTCCTCAGTCCTAGTTGTGCCTCTGGTCTCTGGCCGGCACTGAGATAGGCTCGGGCCTGGGGGACTGCGGCGTAGGGGGAAGGACCCAACAAAGGATATGTGAGAAGACTTAGAATTGTCTGGAGATAAAAATAATACCTTACACTGCTAGGGCATCTGACAGTTTACCAAGCATATTTTGGTATCAACTATAATATTCGTTCCATGTTACAGATGAAGAAATTGAAGCCACAGGTTACTCTCAAGTGGTAGAGAGAAGTCTGTCTGTTTTGTGATCATTCATTATGTGGCCTTCTGTGACTGGCTTCTTTTACTTAGGATGTTTTCAAGGTTCACCCATTTTGTGGCATGTATCAGAACTCCACTCCTCTTCTTGCTAAGCACTGTTCCATTGTCTGGATATACCACATCCTTTTTATCCACTCAGTTGACTGACAGTTGGTTGACATCTCCATTTGGGGGCTATCATGCTATGGGGTAATGCTGCTGTGAACACTTATATTCATACTTTGTGTGAATGTGTTTTTATTTCTCTTGTGTGTTAACTAGGAGTCAAATAGCTGGGTATATGGTCACTCTGTATATACTTTGAGAGACCACCAGACTGTTTTCCAAGTGGCCACTCCATTTTACATTCCTACCAATAATGTGTGAGGGTTCTGGTTTCTCCACATCCTGGTGAAACATTTGTTACTGTCTTTTTTATTATAGCATCATCATGTGTACATTATGAAAGGGGGCCTTTCTGTACTTTTAACCCCTAAACATATGATCAGTCCCCAGTAATAAAATAATCACCCTTTTCTAGCAGTGAGATTGTCTCTTTGTTGAATGTAAAATACACAAAGTAAATGGAAATAAAATAACATAAAAAATTCTCCCCCTTTCTCACTTCTTTGTTAGTATTTCAAAATTATTTGGAGTGAATCTCAAGAGAAGTAAGAGAGATTGGATTATATTATATAGCTAGAACTCATAACTTTTAGATGACCATTATAGATAGGTACATTTATAGCATCTGACCCCCTGTGTCTGCAGTTACTACTAATGCCACTGACCACTGCCACTTCAATCTTCAAAGTGGCTTATTTAGAAGCCTTTCCCCACCCTCACCACAGCACAGAGCCCATCCTCTCCTATCTCGTGGGAGCTCAGAGAGTCTGTCAGTATTAGCTCACCACATTACAGGTTAAATTGGATTCTGTAGGCTCTTCTGAGAGTCTAGCCATTAATTATTTAACATAGTTTCTATTAAAAAAAAATGACTCTTTTCAGACCACCAATTAATGAATGACCATTTTAAAATACAACTTGATTGCAAGTTGATGACTGTGTCTATAAGGAAAGGCAAAATAAATTAGGAGTTATTAAACCTGATATCAAAAATCCTTATGTCAACTTACTAGCCATGTCATGGGTTGTAATTTTAACAAAGGATTATTCCCTTTATTTTAATTGCAATTTTTAATGTTTTTGAATTGTATTTTGTTAGCACAAGTAAGAGTTGATAAAGTAGAAAAATTGAATTTAATTTTGAAAATGTGTGTGTGTATTAAAGCAGAACAAAGAATGTATTTTGTTTGGCTCACGACAACAAGGGGAAGATGCTCTTGGTTTCTACTAAAAAGCTGATTTTTCATATTTTTGAAATCAGCATCCACATTCATAGAGTTAATTTGTATCATGTTTTATTTCTCCTACCAAGTTTAATTTGCCTTTAAATAATAATTGTTAATAGAGGATGAGATTAAAATCGATCAGTATGAGAATGGTTTATATGTGGATTTTTTTTCTAAAATCAAACTGTAATAGTTTTAGACTAACTCAGGAAAGCATTCCATGTCTTCTTTTCTTAGCTTACATATTTAGAAGTAAATTAAAGGCCAGGAGTAGAAAGTTATTCATACCATCTCAACTGATCATCCATGTACAGTATAATCTTTGGCAGCTTTCTTTTTTATTTATTTATTTAATTTATGAAAATAAGTGTAATACCCTCTTTTCACAACTCAGTTAAATGGGGCATTATGATGGCTGTCAAATGTACATAGGATGTAGGGTTTTTTAATTCCTTTTTCCTTTCCTTCTTCCCTCTTTCCTATTCTTCCCTCCCTTTTTTCCTTCTTTATTTATTTCTTCTTTTTTGATGGCTTATGTCTGAGCTTTTGAATAGAAAGCAAACTTATTGGCAGTTTCCAGAAGGTATTGCCTAGAAGTACTAGGCCAATATATTAAAATAACAGCACACACTGGGCTTATGGGTCACACCTGCCTCAGGGGTCCATGAGCTGTGAGGTGCTGATGAAGGATGTCCTTCCTTTGCAAGACCGGTTGGGCTTCCACATCCATGGTGTCATCTACAGAGGTTCCTGACTGTGCCTAAAGCCCAGAGCATGACCTGGATATTTCTAGTTGACATTTTCCTTATTGAGGGGCATGAGTTCTTCCCACCCCCATTTAAATATGAACTATGATTTTGGTAATTTCTTTTTGTGTTGAATTCTTATAGCTCTCCACACAGGGAGATGCGAGTCAGGTGATTGGGCCTCTCACCGAAGGGCAGAGAAGAAATGTGGCAGTAGTGAATTCACTGTATAAGTTGCACCAGTCAGTAACAAAGGTAATCGTTATCTTTATTTCGGTTAAGTTCTTTTCAAGTTTTTCTTTATTTTTGCCTCAAATGTAAACAGCTTACAAATTTTTATTGATTTTTTGCAAAGGAATACAATGAACACATAATGGTTTTAAAATAAGCTGAGGAATGAACTCTTTTTAAACAGTCTCGATCCTGCCCTTTATTATTTGTATGAATTTTTGTCTTTACATTTGGTTTAAAACATGTGAATTGTAGATCCTTAAGTTTGGTTGGTACAATCAAGTTTATTGAAGAAGTGATTTAAGGGTATAAATCATATGCGTTTCATATCTATTAAAAAACATAATTTGATATCATGTGGGTAGTAGTAAATTACAGCAAACTAACGATAGAGTAAGAACTCTTAAACCCTCCAGCGTGTCAAAAAGGTTCTATCTTTGCACACAAAGGAGGGGAGGGGGAGAAGCTGTATTGAAAACAGTGGGATTTTATGATATAATCACTGATGACTACTTGCAAGTAGAACATATGTATTCTTTTTGCCATTGTTCTACTACTAGTGCATTTTTAAAAAATGACTGAGCTTTAACTTGTTTGCTTTCACACATTACATCTAAGATGAACTGTATTCATAATTACTAGGTAAGCAACACTTTCAACCCAATCTTTGACTTTTGCCGAGCTTGTTTACTCTCTGTAAATCATTTTCAAAATATTAAATAAATAGGGAGATAAATGTTTAGTAAGAAGGAAGTTAGATGACATTTTTGAAAACTTGACCTCTAATGTGAGCTTTAATATCTAGATTGCATTTTAGAATTATAGGTGACTATTACTCAATTACTTAAAATTTTTAAGAAGTCTTTTTATCAATTAGGGGTTTCCAAAAGTGTGCATTTCACACACTAAACAAAATATATTTTAAAGGGTTTTTAATAGGTAAATCTCAGAAAAATGAATAACAAACAAAAGTCAATAAGAAAAATAAATGATGTGTTTCCCATTTCCTTTAATTATTACTCTAAGCACCACGATCGATGAAAGGTTATATTCATTTAGCTTGGTTTAAATATCTTTATTGATACTTTCAAAATTTTCATAATGTTTGTATTGATTTGTAGAAAAGGAAATGTTTGACATTTATGTTTTAAAGACTTGTTGGAAATTATAGACAGCCTAGAGAAAAGTGAATTTTTTTCAAAGAAATAAGTAAATATGGCTTCAGACTGACCTTTTCAAGTTAAATTTTTCTAATTAAAACCTATCTAAAGTGAATAAAGGAAAGCTAGCTCTTAGAATGCGTAATGCTTCATTTACTTGAAGTATGTATTTGCTTTATGCAGCAGAGTATTTTTCAACTGATCTTAATAAATACTAATGAGTTTTTAAAACCTGTATGAGCTATTACTCTAAAGTAATGATACTATTTTATATGTGGCTTATGGAAACATCTTTATCATGTTATCAAAATTAATATTTATAAGGTAAATGACTTAAGCAAAACTGTAACTGGGTTAAACTTTGTTCTAGGTGGTTTCCAGTCAGAGTTCATTCCCACCAGCAGCTGAGCAAACTATAATTTCAGCCCTAAAGGTAAAAGAATTTAATGTAAGCTTTGACTCCACAGATGAAAATGGGTTTTAGATTTGTTTGGATGCGTGGGAGGTGTCACATTTTAAAAATAATTCAGAATCCTCTTCATATACTAAAAGTAGCATGTTGATAATTATCCTAAAGGGAAAGGATACATGTGTGTTTATATTTTCTAGAATTTAAAAATAGACCCTATTGGTATCTACAGATTGTGTTCTACTTACAATGATTGTATCCTAGGCAAGACAAGCAAGAGTCTTACAAGTGTTTGCTGTATCTTAGGGCATCACAGCCCAGTATTGCCCTAGTAAGGCAGTGGTGCTCCACCAGCGTGACTGTATCCCTTAGGGAACATTTGACAGTATCTGGAGACATTTTTGATTGTCGTCTGACTGGGAATGGGGTGCTAATGGCATCTAGTGCCAGGGATGCTTTTAAACACCCTGCAGTGCATAGGACAGCCCCCCAACAAAGAATTATTAGGCCTAAAATCCAATAATGCTGAAGTTGAGAAATTCTACTAGAATGTGTATCTGTAAGATGTCAAACCAGGGTAAATTCTCATTTTTTTTTAACCAGCATAAATATATCTATCCCCTTTCTAACACTCAGAATGTTTAATAAAGAAATAATGTTGGTATGAGATTCAGAGCCATATATAATTGAGCAGGTAATTCTTTTAAAACATGAGCAAATCATTCATTCTTTTAATAGTAATACATACCCTTTATTTAGCTACTTGCCAGTTACATGCAATATATTGAAATATTATAGCAGTTGTTCAAGTAATGTATTGTTATCTCCACTTTATACAAGTTAGAAATAGTAGCTTGCTCAAAGTCATGTGCTAGTACAGCCAGATCTCACTAACTCAAAAGAGTTGCGTCTGTTGTACTATCATTCATTCACTAAATTCGTATTTAGTACTTGCTAAGTAAATAAGTAATTAAAGCCATAGAGCAAAGACTCTGGAGCCAAACTACCTGTGTATTAATCTCATCACAGCTACTTAACTAGCTAAATGACATCAGACAAGTCAGTCAGTTTTCTCTTAGGTTGGGCATCTGTAAAATGCCAAAACCTACACAAAGGCAACAAATGTTAACTGTTAGATTGGATTTAGGTCACTTGGGTAGTGTTGAGAGAGAGAGAGAGGGAGATGGTGTGCCATAAACTCCAAGGACAAACACTTATATTTAGAAAAGTAAAGAAGTTGCAAAGGAAGAACGATCAGAGAGTGAGGAAGAAAATTGGGAGAGGACGGTGTCACAAACATAAGGGGAGAAGGGAACTTCTGAGGTCAAAGGCTGTCCATAGGTGACATGGATGGGAATTCAATAGTCCCTAAACTCAAGGACACTATATTCATATATGGGAGTGGGAGGAGACAGTCTGTTTTCCCCAGCGTAATGAAAGTACACTTGGATGTTTTCTTTGTGTCTTTTACCCCAACATGAGCTCTCATTATGATGAAGTATTATTAAATCTGCCATAATAAATTAATTTTTAGTAAGTTGTTCATTTTAGTAATGATCATGAAAATACCATAAAATCTACCCAAGAAATATACTATACCTGTGACCCCATACACAATGAAGAAGGATTTATAAATATATACACAAATATGTAATTGCATATATAATACATACCTATACACATTTCTACAATTAAAACAAGTTTCACAGAACAATACTTTCCCATATTTTGTGTAATGCACTCTGATATTTTGTATAATCACCTATCACTTTTTAGAACACTCTGATAGTGATCCATGAAATTGATTTTTGACTCCTAAGAATCACAATTCATAGTTGGAGCAAGTCCATTCTGTAGGTTAAGACAGAATGCCTGTATTTTGCCTGATGATAAAAGTGTCTGAGACAAGTTAAAAATAGAAATTCCTCAGAGTCTATAATTCAGTATAGGGTGGACTCTCTGACTCTGTACTTTCAACTTAAAACAAAGGTTATTCCTAATATTAGTCACTTTGGGCTGGGAGTTTCAGGCCAGTGCAGGGAGAATTGCTCTGATCTTGGGGGACAGCCCTCACCCTGAGGGTTGCGCACCAGAACCAGTGTCTCGTGTGCTGCGAACTGCAGTCTGCTTGGGCATCACCAGTTGTGCACTTGAGAACCGAGTAAGAGAAGACTAGCCATCCATTCAGGGCCCTCCTGCAGTGGTCCTGCCAATCAATCAGAGACATAATTGCTTCTGTTAACAGAAGTCAATGACAGAGTTTTGTCCTTGCTTTTTAGTTAAATCTTATAAAAACTATTATGACATATTAAGTGAGAAATAAAACCCTCTGACTTAGAAAAAGAGAACCTTGAATTTCATAAAATTGTGGGAAATTTATTATATCACTTTGAATTAGGGATAGAACATTATGAGATGCATAAATGATTGCAACCCAAGAACCAAAAATCTGTATGCTTATTATTTGATAAAGAAGATATTAAACATAACTTTTTACTTACTAAAAAATATAGCTAAAGTTAAAGTCTTTTCTTCTCTACCTTGTTGAGATTTTAGCCAAAATTAAATGTTATTTTTAGGCTTGAGGTTCAGCATCTGATAAGCATGTTCTTGTATGTCATGAGTGGCATAATTAATGAGTATCCTTTTAGAGTCATTTCATTATAACCACCTCAGCTATAAGTGGCATTTAAACAACGTGGCCCCATAATTCTGATCCACTTACTGAGATCGTCTTGTGTAGATAGTGATTGAATAGCAAAGTGTATATGTGGCATTTCTTCTTTTCTGCCTTATTGTGTGGGTTGGATGTTCTACATAAGGGAATATTCCAGATTGCTGAGCCTTTAATAGTTTTATAATCTTAGCTGTTTTAGGTAAATCTTTTAAAAGTGCATAGTACATTTCCTTATGTTGTAAAGAGCTTACAAAATACAGAGTTCTTTCTCAGTTTCCTCTGGTAATTGTTAATCCTCTGCTCATCCTTTAAGTGCAGGCATCCCCAAGATGCTCTTCCTGTTCCATATTTTCCACAAGTGGGGAAACTCATGCAGCTACGAAGTTTGCCATGTAAACTATCAGATTATATGCAAATAGAGACAGTTTTATTTCTTCCTTTCTAATCTTTATGCCTGCTTTTCCATGCCTAACCCGGGGAAAGCACTCAGTATTTTACTAATTAAGTATGATGTTAGCTATAGGTTTTCCTCAGATGGCCTTAATCAGATTAAACAAGTTCCCTTATATTCTGAGTTTACTGAGATTTAAAAAAATTACAAATAGTGTTGCTTTATCACATAGTCTTCTGTATTGTTGAAATGATGATTTACTCCTTTGTTCTGTTAATAAAATACAGGAATTTATTTTCACATATCAAACCAACCTTGGTCATAATGTAGTACCCTCTTTATGCATTCCTAAATTGGGTTTACTTAGTTTTTGTTAAAGATGTTTGTATCTGTACTTATAAGGGATATTGGTATATAATTTTCTTTGCTTGTAATTGTCTGGTTTTGGTTAGTATTGGTCTCACTAATTAGGTTTGCAAGTGTTTCCTCCTCTTCTATTTTCTGAAGAATTTGTATAGAATTTGTATTATTTTCTCCTTAAGTGCATAGTAGAATTCATCAGTGAAGGCATCTGGGTCTGTAGTTTTTTGTGTAGAAAGCTTAATAGCTATAAATTTAATGTGTTTTAATGATAAAAAGCTCTTCAGCCTATCAAGTCCTTCTTGAGTCAGCTTGGATACTTTGTGACTTCTAAGTTTTTGTCTGTTCATCTCAGTTACCTAATTTGTCAGAATAATATTATACATAATAATCTCCTCCTTTTAATATGTTTAGGACTTATAGTGATAACCTCTTTTTCATTTTTTATATTGATGATTTTGTGTTCTCATTTTTTCTCCTTAATTAGTCTAGTTAAGGGTTTATTAGTTTCATTGGTCTTTTCAAAGAACCACCTTTTGACTTCATTAATTTCCTTTATTATTTGCCTTTCTATGTTCACTGATTCCTGCTTTTGTGTTTTTCTTTGCTTCTACTTACTTTGGATTTTCTTTGCTTTTTAAAGAAATTTTTTGAGACCTTATACGATTAATTTTTAGCTTTTTCCTACCCAAAATAAACTTAAGAAGTTGTAAATTCCCCTCTGAGCCCTTCAATTTCCATGTTGTATTTTTGTCTTTATTCAGTTTGAAGTATCTTCTAATTTCCTTGTGATTTCCTCTTTGATTCATGGGTTATTTGTAACCTTAAAAAAATATTTCCAATTATTGTGGCTTTCCTAGATATCTTACTGCTTGCTATTGATTTCTGCTTTAATTATATCATCAGGAAACATACTGTATATGATTCCCGTTCTTTTAAATTCATTGAATCTTATTTTATGGCCTAACACGTGGTCTTGGTAAATGAACCATGTGTGCTTGACAAAGATGTGTGCTCTGCAGTTGTTCAGTATAGTGTTGTACAAATATCAGTTGAATCAGGGCCGTGATAACGGGTTCGGATCTTCTGTGTGTACTAATACTGTGTGCGTGCTCCATCAGTCGCTGAAAGGCAAGAGCGCCTCCCTCCGAGGGTAGCGGGCCTGCACGTTTCCCCCTTGTACTCCGTCGCCGGGGCTCCTCGGTTTCACGGCAGTGTCACTAGTGCTGGTGAACCTTGGCTACTTCATGTGTTTATTGTAATAAATACAAGTACTATATGTATTTGTCATTGTTATGCCTTCTTGGTGAGCTGGCCCTTTTATCATATGAAATATCCCTCTTTAGGTGTGTTTATACTTATGGCCATTCACTGCGTATTATCTGATAATTTAGCTACTCCACCTTTTTATTCTTAGTGTTTACAAGGTATATCTTCTTCTGTCCATTTCTTTAAACTCGTCTGTTTCTTTACTTTTGAACTGCATCTCCTGAAGACAGTATATGATTGGGTCTTGCCTTTTTGTCTGTTGTTCTGTTGTGATAACCTCTGCCTTTAAATTGTAATGTTTAGTCCATTAATGTAACACAGTTATTATTAAGGTTTTATTTAGGTGGATATTTTTATTGTTTTTGTTCCATCTTTTTTTTCTTTCCTCTTTTTCCCCTTTCCACCTTCTTTTGGATCATTCAAACATTTTTTTGGATTCCATTTTAATTTATTTTCATCTATACCTCTTTGTATGATTTTTTTCAGTGGTACCTCGCCAGATTACCACATACATTGTGTAATATTTTTTTAGTTTAAAATTTCTATCTGGTTCTTTCTCACCCTTTGAAACCACTCTGCTGAGATTACCTATTATTTTATTTATTATGGGCATTTTTTTCTGTATCTCACTGATGTTCTTCCCTGATAATTGTATAGTCTGGGTCATCTCAGGGTTGGCAGCTGTTAATTATCTTTTCCCTAGAGAATTGATAACATTTCCTAGCTTTTGTATATGTAGTAATTTTTAATATGTCCTGGACATCATAAATGCTATGCTGTGTAGACTCAGTATTTTTATATTGATCCTAGGAGTGTTGATGAAGTTTCTTTAGCAATTAATTAGCTTGATTAGACTTAAATCATACACTGTCGTATCTATAGTTGGCCACACGTCAAATCTCAGTTCAGTTCTTTAAGCCTTGATTGCAAGCCACCTCTGGTTCGCTGTGCACACGCATGACCGATACCAGAGCCAGCTGAAGACTAGCGCTGGGCTTAAATGTAGAACCAGGCATTCTTCCTCTCTGGCTCTCTCCTTTCTGAGGTTCCCCTCTCACTCTTCAGCAGCCCTGGCTGAATCCCAGGTTCCTTCTCCTTGTTCCTTTGGCCTGAAAAACTGAAGATTTTTTTTGTTTTGTTTTGTTTTTTCCACTCATATCTTTAACCACCCAGCTTTGCTGCTACCATGAACGTAGTTACTCTTAGAGCAAAGTCACAAAAAGTAGAAAATTCACTCTCTTCTGGTTGCTTGCTCCAGATTTCCACACCCCTCTAAAACTACCTGCTTTTTTTTTCCATTTCCAGAGCCCTCCAGTAGGTTTTTAAAATTTGTTTGTTTTGTTTTTCCATACTCATTTGAGGGTGACCTGTAATTAGATACTCACTCCTTTATACCACCGAAGAAAACCTGCCCTTCCTTCTTGAAGTCTTGTCTGTTTCCACCGTACTCTAATGTCTCTTCCTACTTCTCTGTCCTATGACAAAGTATAACCAAAAACTCACTGCTATCAAATACACCTAGAAAATCTCAGCTCTTCCACTTTGCTCACTTATGGCTTTGAATGATCTCCTTCACTTGATTTCAGTTTCCCTATCTGTAAGTTACTTTGAATTCCCCATCTATAAGTTAGTGGTTTTAATAATTCTTAGAGGAAGGAATGATTGACTCGTAAGTGGAGTCATTATATGTGAAGCACGCAGCCCAGAGCCCAGCACATAACATACATAAATAAGTGCCCTTCCCGCTCTTAGGCCTGCCCAGGCTCCTGGGCTGTGATGGCACTCGCCTTACTCGACAAACCAGCTTCTGTTATCTCATTGACTCTTCTGGCTTCATTTCCCGTTTTAAAAGCCAAAAACGACCAAATCTTGCCAGAATGTGTCAGGAGCTATGAACGTAAAGATCTCAGTACCTACTGTCTGGGTAACACATGTGCTTTTCTCAATGGCCTTTCAAACTCTTGTCCAAAACTGAACTTATATTTTCTCCCCTATCCCCACATTACCCTGCATTCTTTTGCATTTATACATCCAGTTAATAATACCACCAAATCATTAAAGAAAAAAAATGAAGCATACTCTTAAATCTTGCAACTCCGTATTTCTCAGATCTAGCTGCCGTGTCTGCTGTTCTCCTTTCAAAGTGTCCCAACCTGTCTCCTCATCTCTGTTCCTACTGCCTCTGGCTTAGCTCAAGTGCTCACCATTTTGCATCCACAGTACTACTGTGTCCTCCTGCCTTTAGTCTAATTTATCCAGTCTGCTATTGAACATGATGTTTTTCCCCAAATTAAAATCTTTAAACCCACCTTTTCATTGTTTAAAACCTACCCTTGGTTTGCCAACGCCCCCAGAATAAACTCGCACCTCTTTGGCAGCCTGCATAGAACACACCTGCTGCCTCTCTCTCTGCCACAAGGCAGGCCTCTCACACTCCCTCTGTACTGAATGCTTTGCAGTTCCCCAAGTGCAGCAGCTTTCCCAGTCCCAGGGCCTTTAACACATGCTCTCCTGCCCCAAACTGCTTCTTCCCCAGTTGTCCTTTGAAATTCAGTTCAAGCAACACCTTTTGTTTCTCAGGCACTCTCAGTGTGAGCTGGAGGTCTCCCCGTGGCCCCCTGGCACTCTGTGGAGCACCCGTGTGACTGTGCTTGGTGTCTGTTGTCACTGGATTGTGAGCTCCCTGGGAGCAGGCTGTATGTACGCACACGTACTCTCAATCCTGTATACAGTGTGTTTATTTTTACCAGAGATTCAGGGCTAGAGATGGCATTTAGGCATTTAATGAGTGAGGGTCCTATTTAACCTTTTCTCATTGATTTTAATCATTTGCATGAGCCAAAGCCATCCATCTTCATGATAATGAATCATCATTGAAGCATATGTTATGTATTTAAATTTTAGATTTTCAGTGTTTACTAATGCCCAGTCAGTATTTTCATGCTGGAAACCCGTAACAAAGGCTTGGAGTCATACATAACCTAGCCAATGACAATGCCTCGCTGTAGAAGTTTCTCAAGCAGCACTACTGACGTCTTCGGCCGGGTGTTTCTTTGCTCTGGGCGACTGTCCACCGTGCTGTAGAATGTTCAGCAGCATGCTGTCCTCTACCCACCAGAAGCTGGCAGCAAACCCTTGCCCATCCCAGCTGTGGCAATCCGAAATGTCTCCAAACGTTGTCAGACGTCTTCTGGGAGCAGAATTGCCCCCACTTGAGAACCTCTGCTGTAGAACACTGAATAGAAGCCTGACTCATGCAATTCCTAAATGTTCTGCCCTGTAAGAATCACCAGTATATTTATTATATTCACTACTAAAGCATATGATGTCAATGCTTGAAACCAATATAATATTGGATATCATCTATATTTCAATTTTAAGAAGCTTATGATGTCATTACAGTTTTGAGGAATTACTTTTGGTTTTGCCTTACTCTTTTCAGAACCTTAAAAAAATGTATTTATATGATGATCTTCACTTAAAGTGGCATTCCTTTTCTTTCCTTCTTTCTCCAGGGGCTCCAGGTTAATTTGACCCTTAAACTGCTTGAAAATATGAGAAGCATGGGGGAGTTTAAATTCTTCAGTGCCATGTTCCACATATTTTAAGCTTTAAAAATCATTTCTGACAGCAGTTAGGAAGAGGAGCAGACTTCTGTTGAGTTATTATAGTTAAACTGAATATAGTCTGAATTTGATGTGGTATGAAAACTTTTACTCAAAATGCTGCTTGCATCTCAGATTTCTTTGTGTGGATCTCCTCTGACTGTACCTCTCATTCCCCTTCTTCTCAGACGGTCCACGTCCTAATGGGAAATGCTGTGCAGCCCTTGCTGACTTCGGTGGGAGATGCTGTAGAGGCCATAATCATCACCATGCATCGGGAAGATTTTTCTGGGTAATGACTTGCAACCACATTCCTCACGGACCTTTACTGTGTCTGATTCTCATTCTCGCCCTCACCCCCGCCTCCTAAGTCTCCCACCACCTGGGACTCGTTCCCCTTGCGGGGGGCTGCCCTCCAGCTTCACCCCACTGTACTATTGTGGGTGCCATTAGCAGATTAAAATTTTTCAGTTTCTCTCCTGGCATTGAAACACAGAATCATTACCGTATACGGGATGCAGCTTGGCACCGCACAACCTTGAGTAGTTTGTACCATCTTCCCTTCCCAATCCTTTTTTTTTTTAATTGAAATACAGTTGAAATACAATTTTGTATTGGTTTCAGGTGTGTAACCTAGTGTTTCAACAATTATCTACATTATTAAATGCTCCACACAGCAAGTATAGTTACCATCTGTCAACGAAGATACTAAATATTATTGACTTTATTTCCGATGCTAAACTTCCATGCCTGTGACTTGAATATCCTACAATTGGAAGTTTGTGCCTCTTTTCCCCTTGACCTATTTCACCTATTTGCCCATCCCCCCATCATTTCCTCTGTGGCAACCATCAGCCTGCTCTTTGTATTTATGAGTGTGTTTTCTGTTTGGTTTGGTTTGTTTTTTAGATTCCACATGTAAGTGAAATCATGTGGTATTTATCTTTCTCTGTCTGACTTATTTCACATAGCTGAATACCCTCTAGGTTCATCCATGTTGTCACAAATGGCCAGATTTCATTCTTTGTTATGGCTGGGTAATACTCCATTGCATATGTGTACCACATCTTCTTTATCCATTCATGTATCAGTGAACATGTAGGTTGCTTTGATATCTTGGCTATTTTAAATAATGCTATAATAAACATAGGAGTGCATATATGTTTTCAAATTAGTGATTTTGTTTTCTTCAGATAAATTCCCAGAAGTGGAATTACTAGGTTGTATCATATTTCTATTTTTAGTTTCTTGAGAAACTTTCATACTGTATTACATAGAATCTGTATCAATTTACTTTCCCACCAACAGTATAAGAGGGCTCTCTTTTCTCTACATCCTCCCCAACACTTGTTATTTCTTTTGTGGGTTTGTTTTTTTTTATGTTAACCAATCTGACCAGTGTAGGTGGTAATCTTGTGGTGGCTTTGTTCTGCATTTCCTGGATGATTAGTGATGTGGAGCATCTTCTCTTTCCAGGCATACTTTTTCCTTACTTCTGACAGATGCCCGTACTTGGGCCCCTGGTACTGGCAGAAGAGGTCCTGCCTCCGCCGCTGTCCAGTCCAAACCCTGCTCTGCCTTGTGGGCAGGCTCCTGCCCAGCCCCTCCAGGAATGGTTTTCCTTTCTCAGAATTCGGTGGTAATCTAAGGAGGCATATCAGACCCAGCCCCAGCCAAATTGGTGTCATTCCACAGCTGTTTCATACATGTACTGCTTATCCACATATATGTATCCTGAGAATAAGAATCATAGTTCTAATCTGGTGTTCACTGAAGTCTTTTTAAGTAGAGTAAAATGATTTTGGCTTGGTGTATTAGAAAACTATCCATGGAGAATTTGGAATAGTTATTTGCACATGCTTAGAGTGATTTTTTTAAAAAACTTATCCACACACTAGACCTAAACATCCAAATATTAATATGTAGGTACGTGTTTTATATTTCTAGCTCATAGTTAGTTGCCATTTTTTAACTGTCCTGTTTCACTTTATATTCACATTGTTTAAAAGAATAGCTACTTTATTAAATTTCCAGCCACTAGTCTAGCTGTTGTAGAAAAATTATGTGATTATGAGATGTCATTTAATTTTTCAGAACATTTATCATTTCATTAGAAAGTATCTTTCAAAGGGTGAAAATGGCGTCTATTTTTAATAATGGCATGAATGAAGCACAGAAGGGTAAAGTGGGTTATGCACAAACATGCTTTTATAGTTAGAGACAGGAATATTAAACTGGTGATTCCAGTATTTGAAAGGAAAGGAATTTTGTTCACAGGTGATCAGAAATGTCCCAGTTGAACCAGTCATCAGTGCCTCTGAGAAGGAAGCAAATACCCAGTAATTTTTGAAGACTTATTCTATAAGAGTGGTCAGATACTCAGTAATTGTATTGGTGAGCCATGACTCACACTTACAGATAACACATTAGACATTAAAAGCTGGTCTCCCAAATAGGTATGTTTTTACTAGTTTGCCTAAATACTAGTGAGCCAGGTTGGCGCTTTAACTGATAGGTGGCCACAGATATGAAGTGTTATTTTAAGGTATATAACATTGTCCTTACTTTCTTCCCCCAAGTGGCCTTGATGGGTCCATTCAGCTCTCCCTAGATAATACAGAAGGAATTAGAGATACCAATGAAAGTCATTTTCCATACATGTCAGTATAGGAGTGTGGAGCACTGTTGCTTTATCATGTATTTAAAGTTATTGCTCACAAGGCAGTAATTTTCCCACTTTCTAGAACCTTATTATAGTAGTTCTGTCATGTCATTTCATATATGTATGTCTTGTATGAAATACAAGCTGAAGTGGGATTAAACTCTTTAAGAAATAAGAACCAATTTTATTGTATGGCCAGGCCCCAGTAATCAGACTTGAAAAATAACAGTGCATGCCTGCCCATCCAAGCCCTCCACACCTATTCTAGGTAAGAGGAATAAATCAGGTTTACCTTTTAGACCAACCGTACATGGAGTGTGGTTGCAGAATGCCCTGCCACTTAAAAAGTAGTCCTCAACATGGTTTCCCAGTATTTGAAACATTTTTGATCAGGTGGATGTGTTTCATTCCAAATGAGGTAAAGCTTAAAATATAAATGTCTCATTGACATAGTACATTGATTGAGATTCTTTTACTTAATGTAAAATGACTTCTGTCCGTTGGTAGCTTGGAATGGGGAGGGAAGGCAGTCAAGTGGGAGGCCCTAGACCCTTGAAGTGATGGATGGGCACCTCTGAGGAGGGGACTGTGCACACACACACCGAAGAGATGGGTGACATGAAGGTGGGCATCTGCACTGCTCAGGGCTGTGTTTGTTGAGTCCTGTCCTCAACTTTTGTACACTGGCTCACATTATAAAGACCCTTACATCTCTGCACAACTTACTGCTGCACTTCATCAGTTGAGAACCTCTTACTAAGAGCTTTGGCATAATCGGGAAAACTCACCTTCAGCAATTGCCAAGCAAATGTTGTAGTGGTGAGCGCGGATCAAGTTTCCAGCCCACACTGAGAGTTGGGAATACATATTGCAAAATTTTTTCTAATAAGTCATCTTATTTTACTTAAATTGACACATGCTAATGGAACTTGTTTTAGTATGTTATTATCTAATCCTCAAGCAAATCATTTCAACTGACCAGATAAAAAGTTCTTGAAACCATCCTCCAGAGTAGTCCGAGAAAACAGTGCTGCTGATAAAGCACCGCCCCCTACCATCCTTTTTATTTTTGCTGCCTAGCCTTCTGGACTGATGAAACGTCAGTAAAAATGGTCCATGCAGTGGTCTGAATCTGGCTAACAGTCTCGGGAGGCTGGCCATCCTTCTGAAGGCTGCCCTGGGGCTCCGTACCAAGTGTGCTCTCCCAGTGGCACTGCCAGCAGTGGTGTTCCGCCACATCATGCTCAACAGCCTTGCCACCGTGGGGACGTTCTTTCTTATACCTCTCTTCCTGGAACATAAGCCTTCTTTCTCTATTTCTGTTTGCTGCTGGAAGTTGGAGACCTTTGGCTGGTGTCCTACTTAGAATAACCATTGCTGTATTTGAAAATAATTAAGTTCATCTCATTCTCTTGCTCCAGGCATTTGAGTCGCATCTGTTTTTCTTCTCTAGACCATCACCAGTTTCTCTACATCGTTTTCAGATTAAACATTCTCAGATGGGGAAATGCTTATTTTTTGCAAAAGATTCAGCATTGTGTAGCCGACGATCTCTTGGCTAGCTATTAATATCAAGTGGTTTCTAATTTTGGTATAGCTCTTCTCTTGCCTATAAATATTTCGCATTTTCTTAATGTATTCTTTAAAGAGCAATTATAAACATTTATAAATTATAAATAGGGTTTCTTGGAGCATCAGCTGGCATCATCTGTTGATCCAAATTAAAGCCTTTCCAAACCTCTTCATCTGGGAGGAAAAAATTGCACACCATGTGTATTACATAACCAATTCCAGAGTCAGAATTCTACTATTGGAACTGATCAGATAAGTAGCACAAGAGCAGAAATATCTTTGCCAAGAATTTGTTTGTGGAAGGCAGCATTTTCTGCCATTACAAAAAGTAGGTTGCTATTTCAGGATCCATTAGTGATTTATTCACTAACTAGGCAAAACATATGAGTGGATGGAGAGTTGCAAAGCTGGGAGAGACCTTGAGAGGTCAGAGAGTGCAGAAGGCACTTGTGTGAATCATCCCAGACAGATGGTTGTCTGTTTCATTCTCAACAATCTTTAGGTAAATGGATTCTAAGATTTCTTCAGTAATCTTCTTAACATCTTAAAACAGTCTTTAGAATATAATTTAAACATTTTTGTGTGTGCTTTAACTCAGCAAGAATAAACAATGCCTTTTCTACCATTAAGGGGAAAAAACTGCTTACGATCAAAATAGCAGGCAGTTGAGGGGCAGAAGTCAAATAGTGCCTTTCAGGGCATTGGCTGTTTCTTTTCTTTTGCAGTTCATTATCCACTTCAGGAAAGCCTGATGTCCCTTGTTCTCTGTACATGAAGGAGCTTCAAGGTTTCATTGCCAGAGTTATGAGTGACTACTTTAAACACTTTGAATGCTTGGATTTTGTGTTTGATAACACTGAAGCTATTGCTCGAAGAGCGATTGAACTTTTTATCCGCAACGCCAGTCTCATAAGACCTCTTGGTGAAGGAGGGAAAGTACGGCTTGCTGCTGATTTTGCACAGGTAAGTTGATGTATAGTTACAAAGGGGAAAATGTTCCAGCCTCAATATTATCTATTAAATAAAAGACTTTAGTCTTTCAGTTGAAACACGAAGGAAAATAAATCCACTTAAAACTAATTGGTAAAAAAGGGAAATGTTTACGGATACTTTCATACCAGGTATCTTTTTCTTTGTATTTAACAAAAGAATCATCTCTCTTTTGATATTTGATATATCAAGGTTAAGGTGAAGTAGCTCATTCATTCCATAGCAAAGCAACATTTCCTACTTTTACCTAGTATGGGGCTTTCTCACTATTTTACTATCCCACCAGGTCAGTACTGCTAAGAATAATTGAATAACCTTGCAGGAGAATAATGTAGGCAATGAAATTTATCCTTCAAACACTGTAAAGGGACTGTCTGTTGTCATTTAAAAAGAACTCCAAGACATCTGTATCCCCTAGGGGCCAGGTCAACATTCCAAGGTGGTGCTCTGAGTCACATACATGCAGAGTGGGCCAGCTGGATATAGTCTGATTATTTGGTCTCCATTAAGTAGAGTACCTTTCCTGTGGATGGCCAGCCTTGAAATCATTCCAAGCTATCTGATGTGGTTGAATGAAGTAGAATGACATTAAAATAGCAGAACCATAATTAGCTCTTACAGAAAGGTTTTTTTCTTGTCTCTTAGACAGATTTTTTAAAGACTTTGAATAGTATCAGAGACAGAATAAACACCTCAAGCATACACTTTATTAAAATATTCAGAAACAGATAATTTTTATTTCCATAAAATATGAAAGGTGAACTCATTTTTTAAACCTTTCAAAACTGTTAGCTTTACTCATCTAAGTAATTATTCAGATGGATTACTCACAGCGGTTTGTCAGACCCTCCCTGCTTATCAAGATAGATCTGAATGTCTCTCTTGCTGTGTGTCCCTGGGAGTAAGCGTTGGTTCCCTTGTCTCACACTGAAGAAAGCGCGGGGCAGACTGCTTGTACCAGGCTGGGGGTCATCGTATGCTCCCTTATACCTGACAGAGGTACAAAAAGGACCAGGTTCATAACCTAATTTTTCAGGAGCCAGGTCCTTTGCACATTAATTGCTCTAAAATGAGCATTTTCACCCACATATGCTATACCTGAGCCCACTGACCATAGGAAAGAGGCTTCCTTTGGGACATAAGCCTTTAGTAGCCTCTGCATGAAAATCAGAAATAAATGTCACCATTAATGTGACTCCATTTACCTTTCCCATTTTCAACAACTCCATTCTCGGGTACCTGTACATTTTGCTTTGCTGCAACAGGTAAACTTAAGGAAAATTACGTTTAAGTAATTTTCGTGTCCCTTAACTGGGGTTAAAAGCTGTTTATTGAGTAAACACACAGCAATGTGTACAAAGACGTGCTCTTACGACACTGGGACCTATACTCAGAGGGGTGTCTGCTCTTTTTCCCTTTCCTCTCTTGTTGGGTTTTTCTTTTACTAGGCTCTCCTTCCCCCATGGGCGCCCTCCCCCACCAGTTTATTTGCATTCTGCTCCAGCTGGTTCTTGAGTCACTTTCCTGCAGGCAGCACTTCAAGTCCAATTAGAGTGGCGGCTGAGCAGGAGGTGGCCAAAATGAGAGTGCTGCAGGAAAAAGGCTTTGGGGTTTTGGTTCTCATTTTAATGATATGTTTTCTTATGCATCTTGAAAGATGGAAAGCATTGTCCTCTAAGCCTGGCTACTGCGGCCAGCACCTGCTCAGTGTCCAGGGGCCGGGCTGCGCTCCCACTGGCCTGGAGCCTTACTACTGAGCATTTGATTTGGCCACACATGTTGCTCAGCAAATGGACCCTTTTCCCAGGTCCCTTCCCTGAGGTAAATGAAACTCATCAGCCATTACTAACTTACGCTCTGAGGTATCCTCTGATTTCCATCTGTGAAACCCAGAGGCCGCACTCACACACCCGCATTTCCGCGGGGCGAGAGCCCGGTTTCCAGCCCCGCAGTGACACTGGTGCTGCGGTGTGTGTGGTGCCAGTTCCTTTGTCCGCTCCGGACAGCGTGCCCCAGTTTCGGAACAGCCTGCCCCTCACCTTGACGCCGGTTCCCTGGTCCTGTAGGTCACGGGCACAGGAAGGACAGGTGGAAGCACTTCCATAGTTCATTATTATTTGTGACCTGCAGCTTTGGCAACTATTATCCAGCTGTTAGATCATTCCCAGCACCCATATTTTAAAAAATTGAAGTGAGTTGGGGGTTTGTGTCATTCGATGTGGTTTCTTGCCACAGTTGCAGCTCTGTGATGCGCCTCAGCTTGCAGGCCTGCACTTGGTTGGAAGTGTTTTTCCAGGGCGAGTCAAAACCCTTAGGTGACATTACACCAGTGTTTACATTCAGACAGGCATCACCTGGAGACTAGAGAGCCTTTGGACTGCCTCACTGTTGAGAGCTCTGTCAGTTTGTAGTCAAAATTAAACAAAGCCAGTGAGACCACTGGACTCACCCCACAAATCCTCTGTGGGTTTAAAAAGAGTTCTGATGATAAAATTGGCTGCTCGTCTGGCATCAATGACAGAAAGAGTGAGCTCAGGAAGGGACCAAATGAGTAGACTTGGGAATGCTGACTATTTGGCATAAAGTCCTGTTGCAAAGACAGATAATGGTCTGTTTTAAAGACTTCTTTAGGAATCCTGACCACTCCACACGGGCACATTTGCTCAGGTCGAGAAAGTCGTTGCCAGGTGCCATCTGGAGGGTTTGTGGTGAGGGAGGTGCCCAACATACAGCTCCCTTGGGAATCAGGTCATGGGCATGAGGTGGTTTACTACAGGTAATTAATTCCCTACTGTGACCACATGGTCTCTGTGTCCATGCTGGTCACACAGCAGTTCTAAAGCTCTAAGCTTGTCCAAGGCCACCAGCCTTCTGCTGAGTCCAAAACCTCTCTGGGGACTTGTCCATACTGCCCTCTACAGCACATGGTCCCCTCCTCCACTCAATTTGGTTTCTTCCCTGAGGGAAAGGATGGCTTCTTAAGTTGGCATTAAATTATTATTTAAATTATTCCTAGCAGTTTCCATTTATAGGTCTTCTAGTGCCCTTTAAATATACATTTATGTCTATTTCACTTTTTGCCTGAAAATACAAACTTAGAAAAGAAATCAAAATAATCAAGATTCTAATTCCTATTGCCTTTTCTCTGGAACACTGCCAGGACAGGAGCGCCCTAGGAATATGTAAGATGCCCTGTGGCTAACCAGACGTCTGTGGTGGGGAAGGAGCAGCTATGTAATTAGCTCGCGGAGGCTGCAGCTGACACCTCATCCCCTCCAAACAGGGAAGCTGGCGAGAGGCAGTGGCACACGCCACCCTTGTATCCATGGCTAATTGCAGAGTCACCTCCTCTGAAAGGGCTACTCCTGCCCTTTAGAAATACGGCTTTTGTTCTTTAATGGAATTCTGGCAGAAGAAAATGGTTTTCCGTACCTTAGAGGTCATTCATGATGAAAATTTTATTTTAAACGTTTAACATTTTGAAACTCTCCTGTGGCGTTGAGATCTCCAGTATCATCATAGATTACATAGCCACTCCAGGTCATATTCTCTCGTATCATAATTTTTTCCTTAGCCACTTCTTTAACATTCAGTTGTGTTCCAGTCGTAAGGCAAAGGTGGTTTGGTTTAATCTTTGAAGGCGATGAAGCCTATTAGGATAACTGAAAAAAAGAATTGTCAAAAACATTTCATGAAAAATACTTCACAAAGTTTTGGGGTGTAAAAAAACCCACCACACACACATGCACACACAGGTATATGACTGGAATTACTAAATCAGAGATGTGTGATAGTCCCGTTTTTATCTTGTGCTCAGTGTAAAATAAGTGCCACATTCTGAAGGACACCAGAAACTCCCCTGGAGGGAATAAACTACAGGTCCCAAGGACCCACTGTCTTAAGAATAGTGGCCTGACTTTACTACAAAGCCACAGTACTCAAGACAATTTGGTACTGGCACGAGAACAGACCCATAGACCAATGGAACAGACTAGAGAGCCCTGATCTAAACCCAACCATATATGGTCAATTAATATACGATAAAGGAGCCATGGACATACAATGGGGAAATGACAGCCTCTTCAACAGCTGGTGTTGGCAAAACTGGACAGTTACATGCAAGAGAATGAAACTGGATTATTGTTTAACCCCATACACAAAAGTAAACTCGAAATGGATCAAGGACCTGAATGTAAGTTATGAAATCATAAAACTCTTAGAAGACAACATAGGCAAAAATCTCCTGAATATAAGCGTGAGCGACTTCTTCCTGAATGCATCTCCTTGAGCAAGGGAAACAAAAGCAAAAATGAACATATGGGCCTACATCAAACTACAAAGTTTCTGTACAGCAAAGGACACCAGCAACATAACAAAAAGACATCCTACAGTATGGGAGAATATATTTGTAAATGACATATCTGACAAGGGATTAACACCAAAATATATAAAGAACTTATCCACCTCAACACCCAAAAAGCAAATAACCCGATTAAAAAATGGGCAGAGGATATGAAGAGACAGTTCTCCGAAGAAGAAATTCAGATGGCCAACAGACACATGAAAAGATGCTCCACATCACTAATCATCAGGGAAATGCAAATTAAAACCACAATGAGATATCACCTCACACCAGTCAGGATGGCCACCATCCAAAAGACTAAGAACAACAAATGTTGGCGAGGATGCGGAGAAAGGGAAACCCTCCTACACTGCTGGTGGGAATGTAAGCTAGTTCAACCATTGTGGAAAGCAGTATGGAGGTTCCTCAAAAAACTAAAAATAGAAATCTCACTCCTTGGAATTTACCCAAAGAATACAAGTTTTCAGATTCAAAAAGACATATGCACCCCTATGTTTATCGCAGCACTATTTACAATAGCCAAGATATGGAAGCAACCTAAGTGTCCATCAGTAGATGAATGGATAAAGAAGAGATGGTACATATACACAATGGAATATTATTCAGCCATAAGAAAAAAACAAATCCTGCCATTTGCAACAACATGGATGGAGCTGAAGGATATTATGCTCAGTGAAATAAGCCAGGTGGAGAAAGACAAGTGCCAAATGATTTCCCTCATTTGTGGAGTATAACAACGAAGCAAAACTGAAGGAACAAAACAGCAGCAGACTCAGAGACTCCAAGAAGGAACTAGTGGTTACCAAAGGGGAGGGGTGTGGGAGGGCAGGTGAGGAGGGAGGGAGAAGGGGATTGTGGGGTATTATGTTTAGTACACATGGTGTGGGGGGATCACGGGGAAAATAGTGTAGCACAGAGAAGGCAAACAGTGAATCTGTGGCATCTTACTACACTGATGGACAGTGACTGCACTTGGATATGAGTAGGGACTTGATAAAATGGGTAAATATAGTAACCACATTGTTTTTTCCTGTGAAACCTTCATAAGAGTGTATATCAATAATACCTTAATTAAAAAAAAATAGTGGCTTGAGGCTGTTCTGATTTGCCTTGTTGGCAGAGAATCCTGACTTTATGTCCTTACATTTTTCTCTTTTTATTTACTTATCTGTATTTTAGAAAGTTTCCCAAATATGTAAGATTTCCTTTTAGGACATACAGGGTATGAGTCTTCCTGTTAAGAGAGACTCATCTGGTCACCTGTCACCCTCAAGACCAGTTTAAGGAAGCTGCCCTCCTGGTCTCCCCCACACTCAGCTTATTCATGTGACATCCCACTTGTTTTGCTTAATAATAATCATTATGTGTGTGTATACATTATGTATGTATGTATACACACACATACCTTTCTTTAAGATTTTGTTCAATAATTATCATCTAAACAAATCTACATCCCCTTCTCTACTAAATCTGAGAAAGCTCCTTGAAGGTAAGACAGTCTAATTCATCTTCTCCTCCCTTGTCGAGCTTGGTGCTTCACAGTCACTAGGGAATCAAGAATGTTTCTCAAGTGAGTGAGGGGTTAGGTTTCTATTATCTCCCCATGGCAAGGAGATTGGAGCGGTTTTTCAGAAAGAAGGTCAGCAGGAGAGAAACACTGCTTTCCTTTTGTATGTTTTTCTTGAAGAAAGAGGCTGTATTATCAGAGCAGCCTTTTCTTAGCCCTTTTCTAAACTACTGTTTATCAGGGTCCTGCTCATAGCAAGAGCGGAGAAACAGCTTATGATCTGAGTGCCACGTATGCGAAAACATTGCATGTAAATTGGTAGATGCAGAACAGGTAGTCTCAGACTTCAATTAATGACAAATACAATTTCCAGTTGAAGGAGGAAACTGAAAAGAAGTGAAACCAATAGTTGCTAAATTCTTGAGTCAGGAAGCAGATTGATTTACTAATAATATAAAAGGGAAAATATTTTAAAATACATCAGTATTGTAAATAATTAACATTTAACAAGCACTTACTATATGCCATGCACATAGTGCTTTGTGGAATTATCTATATTTTATTTGCATAACTGTGAAGCAGGTGTTAATATCTCCATTTGACCTGGGAGGAACCTGGCACAGCTAGTCATTGTATCTTTGGTTTTCTGACACAGATATGCTGCCTCCAGAGTCAGTGTTGCTAATCACCCGGTGAGCCTGGAAAAAATTGTAATCATTTATATTTAATGTAAAAAGGCTTGTGATGCCTGCTTAAAGTATCAACACACAGTCTTGAAAAGCTTCCATTTTTTTATTTTTCAGTGGAGAAAAAAAATCTAAAATTCCTCCTCTTATGTAACAAAAAGTGCTTTTCTGTTTTCTTGAAGGAATTGTCTCATCTTACGCTCCTTCAGTAAATAAATGCAAATGTTATCTAAGTTCTTGCCTTTTAATAAATTTAATTGACTTTAAAACTTGCCTCATAGTCCAGATAAAAGTAACTGAACTGAAAGCTACAACTGTCTGTGAGCCAGGTGTGCTCCCAGTTCACCTTAGGGTTCTGACATAAAAAGTTATGGAGTCTCTTGTAACATTTCAGATGGAGTTGGCAGTGGGTCCATTCTGCAGAAGAGTGTCTGATTTAGGGAAGTCCTATCGAATGCTGAGATCATTCAGGTAAGAAATACTTCTATTATTGCTGTTAAACATCCATATCCTTTTAACAGAAAAATCCTTCTGTTCACATTGAACTGCATGAAATTGCCAATATTTAACCATTTTGGCAATTTCATATGGTTATTACTCAAACCAGAAACCCATATAAAATTATGTGCAGTGACTAGTAAGAGTATGTGTGTGTGTATGTGTATACTTTTTGAGTTACAATTCACAAGACTCAGCTGGTAAATTTTATGCTCCTTTAGAGGGAATTTACTTTTTAATCTCTATTCTTCCAGAAATATATTGAGTAATAATGCCAGGCAGTTCATAATTATACAGACATCTTTTTCTGAAATTTTCATTTGTTCATTTGTCATTTTCAATCCAATCTACTTCTAAAATTGTCATAACAAATATAGGGTTACATTGCATAACAAAACTACTTTTTCAATAAAAAGTACACACATTTACTGTATACCATCTTGATGAGTCTGGACATGTGTATTGATGTTATTTTGAATACTAAGCCAATCTTATATTTCTGGCCACTGG
>JAQQAC010012171.1:2545691-2556873 GCA_029783875.1 Phataginus tricuspis | reverse complement strand
TGATGTTATTTTGAATACTAAGCCAATCTTATATTTCTGGCCACTGGTCATGATATATTATCTTTTTAAAATATATTGCTGCATTTGATATTTTATAATTGGAGTGTACTTGATAATACAGTATTATATTGGTTTCAAGTAAACAACATAGTGGTTTGACAGTTATCTACATTATTAAATGCTCACTCCAGTTAGTGTGGTTGCTATCTGTCAACAGAGAAAGATGTTACAGGATTACTGACTATATTCCCCATGACTAATTTCTGTTACGACTGAAATTTTGTGCCTCTTTATCCCCTTCATCTATTTCACCCACCTACCCCAACTCCTCCCCCATGATAAACACCAGCCTGTCTCAGTATCTCTGATTCTGTTTGTTTTCTTTGTTCATTTTGTTTTTTATATTCCACATGTAAGTGGAGTCATATGGTATTTGTCTTTCTCTGCCTGGTTTGTTTTACTTACCATAATACCCTCTAGGTCTATCCATATTGTTGCAAATGGCAAGGTTTCTTTCTTTTTTATGGCTGAATAATATTCCATTGTATATATGCTCCACATCTTTATCCTTATCCATTCATCTATTGATGAACACTTTGTTTGCTTCCATATCTTGGCTATTGTAAATAATATGACAATAAACATAGGGGTGTATCTTTCTGAATCAGTAATTTTTTTTTCCCTTCAGGTAAATTCTCAGAAGTGGAATGGTATTTCTCTTTAGTTTTTGAGGAACCTCCATACTGCTTTCCACAGTGGCTGCACCAATTTACATTTCCACCAACAGTGTAGGAGGGTTCTCTTTTCTCCACATCCTCTCCAATGTTTGTTATTTGTCTTTTAGATAGTGGCCGTTCTGACTGGTGTGAGGTGATACCTCATTGTGGTTTTGACTTGCATTTTCCTGATTATCAATGATGTGGAGAATCTTTTAATGTGTCTGTTGGCTATCTATTTGTCTTTTTTGGAAAAATGTCTATTCAGGTCGTCTGCCCATTTTTAAAGGGTTATTTGTTCTTTCGGTGCCGAGGCATATGAGTTCCTCATATATTTTGAATATTAGCCCCTTATCAGATATATCATTTGTAAATATATTTTCCCATACAGTAGGTTGCCTTTTGGTTTTGTTGCTGGTTTTCCTTTGCTGTACAGAAACTTTTTAATTTGGTATGGTCCCACTTGTTTATTTTTGCTTTTGTTTCCCTTCCCCCAGGGAGACTTATCCTAAAAACAAAAATTCATGCTGATGTTCAAGAGATCCTTCCTATGTTTTCTTCTAAGAGTTTTATGGTTTCATGTCTTATATTTAGGTCTTTAATCCATTTAGAGTTTACTTTTCTGTGTGGTGTTAGACAGTGATCCAGTTTCATTCTCTTGCATGTAGCTGTCCAGTTTTCCCAGTACCAGTTATTATAGAGACTTTTTCCTGTTGTATATTCATGGGCCCTTTGTCATATATTAATTGACCATATACGCATGGGTTTATTTCTAGGCTCTCTATTCTGTTCCATTGATGTATGTGTCTGTTCTTGTGACAGTACCATACTGTTTTAATCACTGTAGCTTTATAGTATAGCTTGAATCAAGAAGTGTGTTACCCCAAGCTTTTTTCTTCTCTGCCAAGACGGCTTTGGCTGTTTGGGGTCTTCTGTGGTTCTGTATGAATTTTAAGATTGTTTGCTCTTGTCATTGAAAAATGCAGTTGGTATTTTGATGGGGATTGCATTAAATCTATAAATTGTTGTGGGCAGGATGGCCATTTTGACAATGTTAATTCTTCGTATCCATTAGCATGGGATAGCTTTCCATTTATTTGTTTTCTTCAGTTTTTCTCACCAGTATCTTAAAGTTTTCAGAGTACATGTCCTCACCTTCTTGGTTAAGTTTTACTCCTAGGTATTTTATTCTTTTTGATGCAGTTGTAAATGGAACTGTTTTCTTGATTTCTCTCTCTGCCAGTTAGTTGCTAGCTCTGCCACAAATTTCTGTATATTGATTTTGTATTCTACAGCTTTACTGAATCAATTTATTAGTTCTAAAAGTTTTTTGGTGGAGTCTTTAGGATTTTCTACATATAAATGTCATGTGTTCTGTAAATAGAGACTAGTGACAGTTTTACGTCTTCCTCACCAGTTCAGATGTCTTTTATTTACTTTTTCCTGTCTGATTGGCTAGGACCATTAGTACTGTGTTGAATAAAAGTGTTGAGAGTGGGCATCCATGTCTTGTTCCTGATCTTACAGGAAAAAGTTTCAGCTTTTCTCCATTGAATATGATGTTAGGTGTGGGTTTGTCATATATGGCCCTTATTAAGTTGAGGCATGTTCCCTCTGTACCCACTTCATAGCAAAACTTTTGAATATAGTATTAAAAGAACTGAAATGTAGGGATGACTATAAATGTTAAATAATTTAGACTAAAGGTGGCTAATGCAGTTGAGTACAAAATTTAGGATTGAGCTTCCTAGAAACCAGTTTGAAAAGATAAACATTAACCAATTTGAACTCATGATATACCAGTTTAACAGAAAATCCTTTTCAGTGCTGAATGCTTGGGCCTTTTACCAACTCAGGTTTAATAACTAGTGTCTTCAATAGCAGATTTAGAAGATAAGATGTTGGTATGGCTGTTTATTCAGTAAGTCAGAGAACGTCCCGCACTTTTTCACATCATGGTACACATTGAAATGTATACATTCAAAAAGATGACCAACCCTGAGGGTTGATGAGATCAACATAATACTTACAACCATTTTGTGACACAGCCTGTAGGATGGGAAGCCTTGATATAAACTATCCATAATGTCCAAGAACATAATGGTCCTTGAGTGTTTCTTTATAAAGATAAGGTAGGGAGTCTAAGTATGCGGCTTTCTATAAACTGACTCAATACTAGAAACCAGAATAATCAATAAGCATTGTGTCCTTTAACTGATCACTTAACTCTCTGTCATCCAAGCTTTTGGTAGTAGAAAATTCAGGTCTAATGTCACTTGAAATTTAAAAATCCAAGGTTATTGATTGAAAGGGGGACCCTGTGCTTTACCTTGTTTATTTATAATTGGCAAAGATTTTTTTTTTAATATTAACACAAGAGCCTATACTATTTTCTCAAATGCCCATGTGTACAGAGTCAGGTTTCAAAAAGAAAGTGGGATCACAAATGTTTTCTGATACCTTCTTTGGATCAACTAAAACCTTTTAAAAGTATTTAAATATTTTGTTGAAGCCTTAGTGTTTGGCAATACCAAACATGGACAAGTTGAACGATGAGGAGGCCCTTAGGTCACCGGTCACCAGTCATCTGTACTGTACAAGCGACCTCAGTCAGGCCCCCGTGACGCCCCTCACAGTGAGTGGGACGGCGCCGCAGTGGCCCTCGCTGGACGGGAGAGGCCGCCTGGGCGCCAGGACCAGCACTCTGGGGGTGCTCGCCAGCTGACTAGTCACGGGGAAAAGCCCGGGGAAAGCTGCCGTTCGGGATGTGCTGTATTAAAATTAGGCTATGATTTTTGATAGCCCTGCCTCCCTTTCAATGGTTTATTGCTGTGCATATATTAAAATAGTGCTTGGTTTGCTGTTCCCTCAACAGGACGGCCTTTATCCCAAGTGCTTTTAAAGTTGTATCACAGTGTGGAGATACAAGCCCAGAGGATGCCACATAAGCCCTATTCTGTTTTAAGTAATTTAAGATGGGAATTTTCTGTCAACCCTCTCAGTTCTCACACGAGTAAAAGAATCTAAAGGAGAACTTTGAGTGGTGATACCTTCTAGTACCAATTTATGGAGTAAAAAATGATTGATGTACTACAAAAAAATGCAATTTTTTAAAATATTTACCTTCTCTCATGCAGCAGTGGTTAGTCTAGATGGGCTTCAGACTTTTAACCATGACTCACAGTAAGAGATATTTTATATCACAGCCTAGCATACATTTGCCTGCAAACACACTCAAAGCCATGTGTGCCCGCTTGTGTGCCATGGGACAGTACCAGGCACTCTTACTTCATGGGATGTTCTCTGACAGTTCTTTTCTGTTTGATCATTTTAAACCACTCACTTGGCCTAGAGGCTGCAAACCCACTAATGGTTTGCATCCAGCAGTTTCTCACCTTCCTCACAAGTTAACTTTTGAACTTTAGCTGCTCTAGTAACAGGGGTAGTTGGTTCCTTTCTGCATCCATTAAGATTCATGCCCTTTTCTCCTGGGGTTCTGGTACTTCCTCTTGAAGACAACTCCTTAGCTTCTGAGGCCCCAGCACATATATGATAAGAATATTGCATCTTGCCTGCAGAGTCCTCTCCATAACTTGAATTCAGTGAAAAATTGTAACATTTATATATATCATATATTCCTATAGTTATACTGAGTCAACAGAAATATACTGTATTGATTCTAGCACTTTCTCATTTGTTTGATAGGACTTAGAAAATCATTTGATAAAGATTTGCGGATTAACTGAATCAGGGAATAAAATGAAACTGCATTCAAATCGAGCCTTAGTCTGCAAAGAATGTTTTAGTTCCCATCTTTTGAACAGAGAGATGTCAGTGCATGCTACTACCTCTGCCTATAAATATTGTTGGGAGGGCGCTCAACCCTGCCATCTTCTCCCCAGTTGTCATGTGAAGAGAACTGACTTAGGGAAGCCTGCCTGTGTAGAGGGCTCTACAGAATCCCTTCCTGGAAAGGATAAATCAGTAAAGAATAATCTTATTCCAGCAATTCAATTCTAGGTCCTCTGTTTGCCGCATGCAAACATTCATTAGACATCTGTTGCTTCTCCAAATGAGCCCTGAGCTGTTCCAAGGTAAGGGCCGCCTCTTATTGACCTTATCGGTGCTGTGAGCAGAGACAGGGAGGAGGCATCACCCGGTGGCCGTGCACGTCACCAGCCTCGGCTCCTGTCCATGGGCCTCCTCTCCAGAGGTTCTGAATCACACTAGGACCGGCTCGGTGGTGGCCAGTAGGAGATGGGTAAACTGAATGCACCACATTCAGAGGATGAAATCTATGCACCATGGACAGTGTATGTTGTTAGTTAATACCTAATAATGTAGACATACTAAAGCATCCGCAAATGAGAAAACAGGCTACCAAGGGTATATATGATATATCCCCTCTAATAGTATATGTGTCTATGGAGGGAAAAGCCTAAGAAGGATAAACATCAAATGTTATTTTTAGGTAGTGGGGTTGTCATTAGTGACATTTCCTTTAAAAGTTTTTATTTTTTCAAATTTTCTGCCTTGGTTGTTTTATAGTTATAATTAGAAAAGTCATTAAATATACCTTTAAATACCTCTTGTGGTGTTTTTACCATTAAAAATAACAAGGGAGCTAAAAAATAATACAAGAGATACTGAAACTTATGCAGTAAGGGGGGTGGGGGCAGTCAACCAACTGAGAGCTCCGGCTGAAGTAGAGGCAGTGGCTGCAGGAGGGCAGCGGGCCCGTCCAGGGCCCCTTCACAGGAGGGAGGGACACTGCCAGCCAGAGAGCCTGCAGTCCGGACCCCAGGTGCAGTGCCCCCCTTGCACGCCCTACAGCCCCCTGGAACCTCTCCCCCTACCCACAGACACAAGGTCCTTAGGCAGGCTCTCCCTCCCCCCACCAACTCAGCCATCTGCTGCAGGGCACTTTCTTCTTGACGGTAATAATAGTGGACTGGTGAATTAAGACGGCAAGCTGCTTGCATGCATTTACATTTTACTGTCTACATTAGAGTTTCTCAGGCAGCACAAATGGTTTCTTACTTAGGACAGAATGTTGCCTCAGCAAGTGGCTGACTTTAGGGATTTGCCCCCGGCTGATAGGTGTTTCCGCACAAGACACACGGGTCAGAGCTGCGAGGCCCATCCTTGTCCCTCCTGCCGTGGCATGGCATGTCTCCTGAGTGTTTGTAAGGGCCGTCGCCTTCGCTCCACCTGACGAGGGCCTGAGAACCCTGACCCCGGACGTTCTCAATGCACATCTTTGTAAGGCAAAGGACAGAGAAGGGACCACATGCCTTTCACCAGCTCAGGGACACAGACCCTGTCTTCAGGCAGTCCCCAGCACCTTAGCTCTGGAGGGGACAGCTTTGTCCCTGAATTAAGTCTACAGCCTGCTCTGCTGGAAGCTTCTTAGGTTTAATGAAAGAGCAGTGAAAGCTGTTAGGTCATGGGCTGTTAAGGTGGATCTGTTAGCAGTGGGGGCGGTGGGGAGAAGGAAGCCCCCAATGACTCGAGTGTAGTGTCCATGTCACCTCTCCTGACCATGGTGAGCGTTTCCCACACCCTCAGTACTGCTGATCATCTGCTGCTGGAAGTCCAGCCCTGCCTGCCTGCAAGTTTGGAGAACTGAAAGGCAGCTATCTCTGCAGTTTCCTGTTTCAGCACTTTAAGCACTAGGACCCCCAAAGATGTTGTCTTTTCTTCCCACTTGTGAATCTCGGGCCCTTAATCCATCCCCTGAATAACTATGTCCCCCAGGGTTTCTGGGTTCTCACCCCCCACCGTTTTGGATTTCAGCACTGTAGCCAGAAAGCTTGTTCCGATGTATTTGCTGAGAGCATGGCAGTGCTGGGAGCTCCCAGGAAACACAGAGGATGGGCTGGCCGGTCAGCTTAAGAGTCTTTCTCCTAGCAACCATTACTGACCATTACCTAGCAGCATATGGGACCATTCGCTGTGTGCTTAGCCCATGCTAAGTGTTTCACTGCTACTTTCCCATTTCACCCTCGTGGTAATACTTGCCAGTCAGACATGGTCCCCATGGCAGCCGTGAGTGCTAAGAGGCGTCATTTGCCATGTGTGCCCTGCAGACCCAGGGCTGAGCAATCCCAAAGCCTGGGTTTGCAGCCTCTCCACCCTCCCTCATATTCTAGAAGTTCCCGCTTGTTTTCACTCTGATCGGTTCTAGAGCAGCATTTGAATGCATCTATGAATCATCCAGGAAAACGTGAGGAAATTTCAGAGAGATCTGAACACCTGCCCTGGGCAGCGGCCTCCTGCCACGCAAAGTCCGTCTCTGTTGTCTGCTGCGGACAGGCTTCCAGGTGCACCTTCCGTTCCTGGAGAATGTCTGCGGGACCCCCGCCTCCTTTCTGACTTGGTCTGCTGGGATCGGCCCTCTAGACTCCCAAGGAAGGCACATGGGGGCCTCTGACTTCTTTGAGGCTCTGCTTAACCCCAGCCGTGGGCCTCCTGCTTCGTTTTCCCCTGGGATCCACATAGGCCCTTCCTGCCCTGACATTCAGGCCTCCGAACAGAACCTTCCCCCCTGCTGGCCCTCCTCCTGCAGGCCCCCGGCCATCTCTCCCCTTCTCTCAGAAGGCCCTCTTTGTCCTGTGAGGGGCAGCCGGGTTTCCTTCCCCCACCCTCTCTCCTCTCATGCTGGCTCATCACCTAAGGGAGGTTTGGGGTGGGGTGGTGGCAGGTGACCTGGGTGCGGGCACTGGGGCAGCAGGACTTCATCTTCCTTCACTTGGCCGTTGGCCGCCGCCACAGCAGGCTGACAGCTGTGCACCCGTGCGTCACTCAGTGCGGGGATCCCCGGCTAGAAATACAACCAAGTACAGCTTTCTCTCATGGGACCTCACACCTGGTGAGGCCTACCTGCTGGCTGTAAAGCTTAGCCTTGCAAAGCGCTGCTCTGCTCAGAGTGTGTTCCTCCGAGGACGACACTGCGGCACTGGGGGGTCTGGGCTTCGTGACACCTTCATCAGCTTCCTTTTGTTCCGCATATCACCTCAAATGGGGATTCATTTCTTTGACTTGCCAGTATTTCAGATTTCCATCTGGAATCAGGGGAAAGGAGGTTCTCTTGCTGTGTTCTTTAGACTCTTAAAACAAGCACCAGACATGTCTGCATTTGATGTTTGCAGGTAGTTATGTCAGCGAGGCATGATACAGAATCTAATCAAATCCAGTTTGCCCTCCTTGCTCTTTTGGCAGCGCTCTTACTGGCTGGAGTGGAAGATCTGGTCTTGGCAGAAAAATAACTGCTGTGACTCAGAGCTTCACAGGGACAGGTGACTGACCGAAAGATCCCATTTTAAAATGAGCTGGTTTTGAGCAGGCCTGGCTTATGCAGACATCTCCGCAGCCTTGCTACGTGTCCGGCTGCTGGACAGGGCACATGGGAGACCAGCCGCTCTCCCTGACTCCCGTTCGCTTCCCAGCCGCCTTTCCTTTCTGCCCTTGCATCATTTGCAATTTGCATCAAGACCATATCGAAGAAACACAAAGAAAAACACAAATGTTCAAACCATAAAATGAATTTAACTGCTACAGATAAGTTTCTAATTTGACTTTAAACTTCCTCAAGCCAAAGATAAAAGAAAAACCGATCAACTATGTAATTCTCATTTTCAGTAGGAAGGAAATAAATTAGAGGGAAAGCTCTTCAGTGATTCTTAGTACAGCTGACTTTGGGGCAGCGCAGGTTAGGGATGCAGACCCCGGCCACATCTGCTGCCCAGCTGCAAATCCACGTATAGCTTACTGCCTCCTCAAAAACTGAACTGCTGATAGCCTACTGTTGGTTTTATGTTAGGAAATGGTAGACTAGTATCTAGATAAATTTTATGCACTCATGACATACCTTTTTCTTAATTTTTTCGATATCTCCAAAAAATTTTCTGATAGATTTATTGCAGAAAGTCTACAGATAAGTGGACCCACACAGTTCAAACCTGTGTTGTCCAAGGGCCAACTAGACTTAATTCTAAAGCACTCTCACGTGGGACTTCATGTGGGGCGCTCTGGGAGAGATGGGCACCACAGGTCTTGACCCTGTCCTTCAGGAGGGGCAGAAAGGGTTCCATAGAGCCACTCTCCAGTAAGTCCAAGACCAAAAGGCTGGCCCCCGGGGCTCCTCATGTCATGGACTAGTGTTCAGGATGAATCCGACCACACCACGTGGCACAGGCGGAGTGGGCTCCACTCCCAAGACCAGGGACGGCCCAGAGGGAAGTGAGGACGTGCTGGGCCTGCAGCATGAGCCAGTGACCCAGTGGAGGGGCCCCTCCCCACTGCTGGGTCCCATCACAGCTCAAATGTGGAAGCAGGCTGCATGGCCACGGGCCAGACCGTTCCAGGGAGCTGTCCGGCAATGCTGCTGCCCAGCAGCCAGGGATTCGGGCTCCCCTGCAGGGAGGAGACGCCTCCAGTCTGTGGGCAGTGGGGCTGGGGCACAGCCTCGTGCCAGTGCCAATGCACAGCCAGCTTCCAGAGGCTTCGATGACACCACTCATCGCCCTGCAGGAACTTAAGGTCACGCCTGGTGAAAACAATGCCGAGAGATTATGACGATATAGTTCACGTGTGTAGCTGGTGGAGGTCCGCTTTGAACCAAAGACTTGAGGGGCCTAAAGAGATGGTAATTGCATGGACTTCACATGAGGTCTTGGAAACATTAATTTACTCAGATACATTTTTCTGTAGGAGTTGTTGACAGTTTGAAGTTGTACTTTTTCCAGGGGTCTTTGTTTCTCACTAAGTCTGTCTGTTCTACAAACAGGAGGAGTGCTTGCTATAGTCGATATCCTAAAAGAGGCTACATGACCAAATTAAGAGCCAGGCTGCCTGGGTTCGAATCGTCCCTCTGTCCTTTCCTGGCTTGGACTCGATCTGTAAAATGGGGATGTAACAGCACCTCCCTCACAGGGGGAGGAGTGAAGGAGTCACGTATTCAAAGCTGCTGAAACTGTGCCTGACGCATGGTGGGTCCTCAGTGTGGCGCTCTCGCTGCTGCTCCCAGAACGGGGAGCCTCCACCCGGATGGAGACGTGGCGCCACACACAGGAGGACTCAGGCCTCCAGACAAAACCAGCCTCCCCTCAGCAGCATGTTCATGCCCAGGGCCGGTGCTTGAGTCCTGCCCGGAGGTCTGCAGCACACAGCACTGTGATGGGATCTCCAAAGCAGGTGGACCACCTTCTCAGTGGGCCGGGCGGAGGCCTTCGTCCCACTGCCACCGAGTGCCTGGTCGGGAGCCTTAACAGTGAACTGAAATGGCCCCACAGTAATAAAGAAGATCAATTACAGGGCAGTGTTATGGGATACAAGTTACCATGTAGTACAGTCAGACCCACTGGTCCGCCCGAGGGCGTGGGTGCGCGCGTGTGCCCCGGCTGAGTGGGGCCAAGAGTGGCCGGCCGAGGGAGGACGGAGGGACGCTGCCCCACCGGGCCGGCCACTCGCGCTGGCGTCGCTGCGGCACTGCCCCGCCCGGGCACCTGTGCCCGCGGAGTGACGCCCCGCTCCTTTCAGGCCCCTGCTCTTCCAGACGAGCGAGCACGTGGCCGGCAGCCCCGCCCTGGGAGACGTGATCCCGTTCAGCCTGGCCATCCAGTTCCTGTTCACCCGAGCGCCCGCCGAGCTGAGGTCCCCGTTCCAGGTAACACAGGGGGCCGGGCGCCCTCCGTCCGTGAAGGCCCCCTCCGCCTCGGTTGGTCTTGGGTTTCTGCCTCGGCAGCCAGCGGTTAAGGGACGGAAATCCCGCCTCCTCGGCAGGGTGAACATGACCTGATGAATCCAGAATCAGCCCGTTAACTAATAATGACACAACAATTCAGGCTCGTAAGCTTTTCTTGATGAAGGCCCTGGTCCCTTGCTGGCCTGCCTGCATCTGACGGAGCTAAAGGCTGCGTGGAGTCGGGAAGGGGCCCGTCCAGCAGGCAGGGGCGCAGAGCCTTTCTCCCGGGGAGCCTGGGCGCCTTGTGAGCAGCGCCCGCTGCCGTCTCCTGAAGGGCACGCACACACTCTCTCTTCTCTGATTGTGTTTTGACCCTGCAGAGGGCAGAATGGTCGCACGCCCGCTTCTCCCAGTGGTTGGATGACCATCCGTCCGAAAAGGACAGGCTCCTCCTCCTCAGGTAAAGCATGGGGTTCGGGGGCACCTGTCGGCGCTAGGCCGCCAGGGAGGGCGGAGCGGGGCCCGGGTGCCGTGTGCGCGTGGCGGCGCCCCCTGGTGGCAGGCAGGCTCCCTGCGTCGGTGCCCGGCGAGCTCCGCGCTCCACTACGAGGACTCTTGTCTTAGCGCCACATCTTCTGTTTTATTTGTGTGTGTGGCAGTTACTGAATTGGTGGAGCACAGATGTGAGTCAACTTAAAAATACCCAACCATGGTACAGGTTTGATAGGAAACAAGGGCATCCCCGAGCTGCTTGGCTGACTCGTGCCACACGCTGTGTCCG
>JAQQAC010012171.1:2506344-2534690 GCA_029783875.1 Phataginus tricuspis | reverse complement strand
TTTAAGTTTTTTTCACTCATGCAACCATAGTGAAAATGTGGTGGAATTAACTATATACACTTAACTGTTTTCTCTCCTAAGATGACATCAAATAACCCTCAGGCAATATCTGTACTTAACACTTGTCAAAACTGGATAAACTCAAAAGAACTGGTGAGATGCATCATGACAGAAACTGGAAGCAATTTCCTATTTATATTTGTTAACTGTTCCCTCACCTACTAAAGTCATCTCATCCATGCAGACATAAACTGCTTTCCCTCTATGGAGAGCTTTTATTAACTTCCTGACACCCGTATACAACCGAAGTTCCCATCATGACAGTCATTTTACAACGACTGATACGGAAGCTAGAGATGAGCACCTGAGCTTTAGAAGAACAGTACAACTAGGAGCTCTGCTACTGAAAAAGAAGTGAAATATGTGGTAAATAAAAGAATTTTTTTTTACCCAGTAAGTCAATGTAAATAAACATTGTACATCTTCCTTTATTAAAGTGAAAACCAGTTTTTATAGTTTCTGGGTTAAAGGTACCATATAATGGTTATGGTTAACACATTTACCAGTTAAACAAATGAGTAAGAAATATTCACATATGTATCAATTCCCAAATCAGAGATGCAATTGGTACAAGAAAGCTTTTTTTTTTAATGTAAATACTTAATTCAATTTGTGAGAACAGATTGGCAGTTACCAGAGGCAGGGGGTGGAGGTGGGTAAAACAGGAGTAGGGGTCAAGGTACAAGCTTTCAGTTACAAAATTAATGTGTCAGGGCGTGTAATGTACAGCAGGGGGACTACGGTTAATGCTGCATAGATTAGAAGGTGGCTAAGAACACAGACCTTAAATGTTTGTATCACAAGAAAAAAAATTAACTGTGATGATGGATGTTAACTAGGCTTACTGTGATCTGTACAAATACTGAATCATGTTGAACACCTGCACCTAGTATAATGTCAATTACACCCCCCATATATATACATAAAGAGGAAGCCTTTGAGACAAACTAGAGTTTACAACAATCACTTTACATGGACAGTGATCTGACTTTCCTCATGACACCAAGGGTAACAGGCGCGGTAGTCCTGGCTGGTGAGGGACTGGGAGACGGAAGGGAGGACCTGGGGGCGGGAGGGGGCCGTGGAAGGCCGTCAGGGCACAGCAGGCAGCGCAGGAAGGACAAGAGTCTGTTCTTCACTCCTGGGCTCTACTAAGGACACCTCTAGGTCTAGTTGCCGACGGATCTGGCGGTGACCGTGAATTGCCAATGCCTGCACATGCCTTAGAATGACAGCTTTAAAATGAGTAGAGCCCCGACCTCTGGCACACGCCAAGTGCTAGCGGTGTTTTCTGTAAGACTTCTCTGCAGATGAACCCAGTCAGTCACTGGTCGGAACCGTGTCCTCTCAAAGGCAAATGACACTTGCTATTATTTTAGAAGGCAGATCCTTACCTCTTTAGTTATCTCTAGGCATTATAATTACACATAAACCTAAAAAACCCCACTTAAACTTTTAAAAGTCAACCAGGGAAAACACAGAATTCATTAATAAAAGCTATTGAAGAATGGGTTAACTATCCCAGTTCCTGTGAACTGCACTGAAGTGTTTCTCAATTATAATCAGAACTAGCACTATTTTTACCTGTTATCTTTCCCTGGATACATCTGAGTATATTCAACTCTGTATTTTTTGGCAAAAAGCATGAAGGCATTCATTGGTCTTTTGCACTTGTTTGGGGAGGTGGCACTCACAGTCCCTGAGCCGTGGTTTTTAACAGCTTTTTCATACAAAGAACTGGACGAGAGCTGTGAGGAGCCAGGAGAGCCACAGTTTCTACTGAGTCCAGATCTTGCACAGTCTTGACCACCAGATCCTCCACGAGACAGAGACGCACGGCGCTGACGAGCCATACTGCTCAACACGTAGACTGCAGAGGAGTCCAGGGGCGTGAAGTCATAGCTAAAAGATACATTTATTAACATAGCTTTAATGCAACCTAAATATCTGACCTGTAAAAACAGGAGTTTTTAGAAACCCTTAACATCTGACTCTAAATTTCAATGCATTTTCCCCCATATTATGTTACCAACACTTTAACAGCTCCACCACTGATAGCTGCTTATAAGATGAAAGCTTATGTATACACTGACAATTTTTTTTTAATCTGTAGAGAATACAAAAGTAAAAGAATGACTTCAAGCCCCCTCCAAAGGAACCTTTTATAATCAATGTACTTTACTCTTAGAAAATACCTCTTCCAGCTTCCATGCAAGTTACTCCTACACGTGAGATTATCCTATTTGTCAAAAAGTGAATCTAGTATCTTGGCCAACAGATGTCTAAAACTAGAAAATTAAACTGGAGTGGTGGCACATGCCAGGCCTAAGAACTAACCACCACAGGAGACAAAATGCTGGGTAGGGCAGTCAAAAGCAGTTAAATGCAGCTGAAGGAACTTACAATGTTTGTTTAGGTACAAGCAAGTCCTGTGTACATCATCTTCCCTGAGTGCCACTCTTATAACAGCCTAGTAACTTAAAAGTAAAAACCCAGAATCGTCAGGAAAGGCCATATTTTGTTTAGTATATTCAGTTCACAAAGGCATGCAAATCAGCTACCCATATTAACTCTTACTTCCTCAACAAGCTTGCCTGAGACTATCACTGTCCTCTCCTGAGATGAAAATCCAGGCTCAGAAAGACAAAGTATTACCCCCCCGCAGCCACACAAGCTGCTGGATGCAAGCTCAGATCCGCCCATCCACCTGCAAGGCCCCCAGCCTCCTCACCGCCGTGGTACTCCACGCGGCCCCTGGCACACCTCGAGGTGGACAAATAATTAAGAGCTAATGCAGACCACAGCCTGAACATGGGCTGCCGAAAGAATTCTCTTTTGTTCCAACTGTGTTAACTCCTACTGCTGATCTCTTCATCTTACCAGAGAACCTTTTATTCTAAATCCAGCTCCTACTTCTCTCCCTGACACACAAATTCTGGTAAATACATCAAAACAGGTTCATAATAACTATAGGAATGGTATCTGTTTAAAGGTAAATAAGATGAGATGATGAATTATTTTTAAGGGCCGTCAGCACTGCCACAATACAGGTGCCTTCTGCCAAGTGACCACACAATGGCTAGTTTGTTAAAAGATTTTACATGAAACAACTACTTAGACTCCAAAATCATCTAATGAATGCTTAGCAATCAGAGAAACAATTTTTGCTATCTTAAGCCCCTCCTCTCTACAATTTAGAAAAACAGCAAACGTAAGCATTATAAATGAACCTAGCACAAATTTATTAATCTCTATCTAAGAAAAATATTTAATTACAACTTGAAATACCAAAGGATTTTAAACTAGGGTAAACTAAGCACTGAAATTTGAAAACCCCACCATCTAGTGGTACAAATACGACTATCATCTATTTCTTTACGGATACAATTCAAAGTACAGCTGACCCTTGAACACCACAGGTTTGCACTGTGCAGGTCCACTTAAACACAGACTCTTTTGCAGTAAACATAAATTCTTTGGTGATTTACCGCAACATGAAAAGCATTTTCTTTTCCCTAGCTTGCTTCATGGTGAGATCACGGCATATATATATGTATTGGACAAAATATGTGTTAATCAATTATTGGCAGGGCTTCCAGTCAACAGTCGGCTAGTACTGGTTTTCTCAGGAGTCAAAAGTTGTATGAAGATTTTCAGTTGCTCAGGAGGTCAGAGCCCCAACCTGTGTTGCTCAAAGGCCAACTGTCGTTTAAAGTATTCAATGACAAAATTCAGCATTTTCAGGAGTTTGGTATGACCACAGCATTAAAATATACATTGAATATCTAAAAATTTAAAGCTTAATCTTTTGCTACACTCAGCACTCCTTCTCTTCACTGTCTGAAGCCCTGAAATGTGCCTTGTTTCATGTCTACTTTTTCTTCCTACCGTTCCCTAAGTTGAGAACGTCCTTTCCCACCTTTACTATTACTCTTTAACAAAAAACTCCACATTAGTGTACTACTAAGCACATTACAAAAATCTACTCATTTAATCCTCCCTTCAATTTATACTCATTTTACATATTTCTTTTTAAGGAGTCATAGAAAGATTAATTACCTTGCTGGGGCGTCCACAGTAAATCCATTGCAGAGCCAGGATTTGAATCCAGACAGCCCAGCCCTGGAGCCCATATTCCTACAGGCTCTCTCGTCTTTCAGCGGCACATACCATGCCATACACATTCACTGACCCCACTTCCTTCCCTAGACTAGAACAAAGAGGCAGGCCTGTGTTTTAACTCATTTTAAATCCCCAATGCCCAGCGCATACTCGGCTCTGAAATGTTTGATGACTGAGAGGGTAAAATAAAGAACTCTGGAGAACATAATGTAAAATGCTGTGTTCAAATCCCACCTCTGCCACTTAGTAGTAATTAACGACCGCAGACAGGTTAAGCAGGGCAGGTAGCCCTGGAGTACTTGGCTCTAAAATGCAGATAATCCACCCCCATGCAGGGCAGCAGAGCTCAAGGAACTGCTCCAAGAACAGCCTACCTGAGACTCCAAGGGCAGTGCTGCCACGCAGCAGAAACTCCACTGAGTAATTATTACTGGGCAAGTAGCTGAGACTGCAAACGGGACTGCATTTGGAACCTTTATAACCAACAGCTATGTTTTGGGCCTGTTCCCTAACTCACTCAGCTTTGGTTTTCCCTCTCTTTAAAATGAGGATATAATCAAATAGGGTAGTGAAGATTTACGAAGTTAACATATGTACAGTGCCTGGCACATAACAGGCACTCAGTAAGTTTGTTAAATTATATTACTTGAACAGAAATAGAAACTTCATAAAGTCAGAAGTGACCATCTTAAACTTGCCTGATGCCTAGAAGACTAGCTTCCTTTCTACCACAGAGCCAAACACTGCGTAGTTCATCTACTGCAGGCTTCTTCTGGCCTTTACCAGGCTAAAGTCTACACAGATGTCCTTTCCTGTCCTTCGTGATCCAAGAGCTTACCCCAAATCTCCATGGGGCACCTGGGAATTCATTCTGGGGCTCCCTCCTGGACCCAGTGTCTCTTCTTCCTACCCTTCCCTTCCTGCCCTTCTTATGCCAGGCAGCATGTCCCTTGACCTGCCAAGTCATGATCAAATCCACAATGAGAACTTAGTCAACTTAATGCACTCAACTTTTTCATGGATTCTCCCCGAGCAAACTGCCTTTTTCCACTCCTTCATGAAGAGGGGAAAACACGGTTGTTGCTGTCACTCATCAGTGAAGTGAGACCAATGCCCAGGGCCATCCTGAGAGTGACTGCTACTCAGTGAGACCAAGCGATGAGGACTTACCACCTAGAAACAGACTTAGGCAGCCAAGTGTTCCTTTTTGCTTAATACGTGATATATAAAAAAATGTATGTGACATACAAATTATAAAGCATCAAATAAATCTGAATGAACCCACAATCTAAATAGAATATTTCTAATTAATCACTAAAGTGCCACACCCCCAGAGATAAACACTCAACTGAATGGTTTATCTTTACTTTTCAATTAATTTTATTATAAAAATGTCATGAATATACACATACTACAGCGGCATGTTAGTATGAAATTGTACTAATGTGTTATATATAATGTTTTGCTGTGTAGAAAAGAGTTCACAGAGTAGGCCTGAACACTCTCCTTTCGAAGGTTCACTTAGAAGGCTGGGCCTTGACTAGCACCTGAACTTGGGTTTTGGAAGGATTCCCATTATTATTCCTCCAACTGATATGAGTGGTTCACTGTCCCTAGAATGTGTGTACAAACGATATGGTTCACCCTATGTGCCAGGCGGAGGTAGCCAAGTGACGAGCTCCCAGTACAAACCCCACCGCCAGTGTCTAACAACACCCACGCCGCTGCAGCTCACCGCTGAGGGGAGTGAGTCCCGCCTGGCTCCCTGGGGAGAGGACTCCCGAAGCCTGGCTTCCCCCAGACTTCACTCCATCACTTTCCTTTTCATGATTTTGCCACATATCCTTTTGCTGTTAAGAAACCATAGCCATGAGTATGACTATATGCTGAATCCTATGCATCCCCCTAGTATTCATCAAGCCAGGGGTGGACTCCCAGCTAATTGTGTAATATGTGCTATATACACTATATAATGGTTACAGAAATGTAACTAGGTTTATAATTTTATTAGATATATTTCCAAAGAACCTCTGATTCCCTAAAAAATGGAATCATACTGTGTATCTCTGACACTCATTTTTGCTTAACATTATTTCTAAGACTGATCCATGTTTTAAAATCTATGGCTAAGGTTCATTTTTCACTGATGGAAGGGACTCTACTGTATAATTATATCTCAATTTATGTATTCACTTTCCTGTTATGAGTACTGATACTGTTTCCAGGAATTCTTTACACATCTCCTAGTGCATGGCCATAAGAATTTATTCTCTAGGGTATATATACAGAGGAATGGAATTGGTGATATTCAGCATGACAAGATAAAGCCAAATTATCTTCCCAAATTTTTATATCAGTTTACACTCTTACCAGCACATAGAAGACATCATTGATCTATATTTTAAGACTATTACACTACCAGACGTTAACATTACATTGTTTTCCTACAGTTTTTCAAGAAGAGTGTATAAGAGGGATGTAACCAAACAGCACTGGTTTCCAAGCTTACAGATATTTATTCAGCATATAGCCTGTACCAAGACCTACACTGGCTGGTTTTTTTAATAATAGTCTCATCCTTTTGAAATAAAAATATATCAGCCTTATTTTTTATTATACTAAACTGAAATAAAATCTACAGGCCAGCAGGTCCTCTTGAGAATTCTCTATTTAATGCCAATGTATCTGATAATTATCTTAAATAAAGAATGAGTCTTAAAAACCCCAGATATCTACATGCACTTCCTCTGTGTACCTTCTGGAGGCAGGATGAGCCGCCTGTGCGCGCTCGCCTGTCAGGGGTGTGGGCCTCTGAGGGCCAAAGCCAGAGACGTTCCACACAGACTGAGCCAGTTGGTCAACCCTCCTGAGTTCAGGATACATGGGTTCTTGTCCTATTCTACCATTTATAGCGAGGTGATCTCAGGAAGAATCCTTTTCAAGTCTTTCCAAATGTCAAGTTTTTCTATTTTTACTGTTTGTTAATCTATGCAACTAATGCCCTTGGTCAAAATGAATATTAAACAAAGATACAGTTAAGTGAAGAAAAAGATACAGCTAACTACAAAAAACACTATTAAGAGATTTAGGGACTGGTTAAAAACAACTGGCCAGACAGCAATTTTTTAAAATATGTAACTCTCAAAAGCTCATCTATTTCATTCTTGGTCATATAACATAGGATATTTCCTAATCTAATCCTAAGTATTTCATTAACTCACTTTTCCTAAATGACTACTATATGTAAAATTACCAAATACTTTTCCATTTAACCAGGCATATACTTCCTCTAATTAATCCTTTTATAATTCTCAAATTTAAAAGTTTAACCTCCTAAATATCTGACTTTGCAATCAGTAGGGAGGTTAGGGGTAAACTTAAGCAGAAAAAAAAAAATCCAACATTACCTTTTAAATGTATCAAAAACACCTGAATCATCAAAATTAATGGCATCAGGGTGTCCAGGAGGTAGACATACATCACCAATATGAATTTCACAACACGGAATGCCATGCTGTACCACAGTCAAGCTTGGATAGAATGATGACCACCCTAAAGTTAAATCAAACAATAGTTACATAAAGGATGGGGACTGATAGAATGCACCCTACCTGTTCATTACATGATAGACAGACCAGAAAGTTAAAATAAGTACCAAGACTTTAAATGCAAGTCATGTATCTCTGCCAAAGAACAAGTCCAAGTATTTTCTTTAAGCAATGCCAAAAGGCCTCCAAAATAAGTTTAATCCAGAATTTTATTACCATAGAGTCTATCAATCCGTGTTTCCATCAATCTACAAGACAGTGATAAATGATGATGACTGAAACCATGAAGTAGTCTCTGGAATGGGATCCGCGCACATAGCGTATTTGGCAACCCTAAACAAATGCAACTAACCAGAATAATCCACTCCCCCCGAACTAGCAAGGTAACACAGATTACTGTATGCTACATGAACTGAAAAATTCATTCCCACAGGAAGCTGAGCCCCGCCTGACTCCTGCTAAAACACCTCAGCATCAGCTGGTATTATTATTAGGTATTTCCTATGGTAATCTTATTTAGGTTTAAATATTTTTCTTACTCATCAAAGAATAAAGGCAAAGATATAGATTTAAGAAACTTTCTTTAAAAAGTTACCACAAATTCAAATTGAAGCCCTACCTTTATTTTTAACATAGAAAGGGTGGTCCAGCTTACACTCTACAGTAAGTAAACCATCTTCTACTGTACCAGGATCAAAAGTCAACTTCAGTACAGACTCGCCAAATGATACACTTTCTTCATGTGATAACAACTTTAGACCATCAGAACCATAGCCCTGAAAATACATGCACAGAGTGAATAATTGGCAATGTTCAATTCAACACAGCGAAGTTCCTGGTATGTGAAGACTTTGTGGAAAAGGTAAAAATAAACAAGATGGGATCCCTGGTTTTAAGGAGATTTTGACCCAGTCATAAAGGAAGATACATATATAAGCCACTATAACATAAAGCAGACTGGAATAAGCATTTTAATTCAAGTATACATAAATAATGCTAATGGCATTTAATAAAGGGAGATACTAACTCCAAAAGAGAGAGAGTAGGGGGACTTCCAATTCCAACTGGGATGTAAGAATGGAATTCAAGAAGGTAGAAGAATACGCCTTACACCGGGAAGAGCTGAAATTAACAAGTCTGCAGAGTGCTTCGTTTCTGCTAAAAACACAAGGTGAGTTCAGAGCTGTGGCAGTAAGACTGAGAAGGAGGGACCAGCTGGTGCAAAGGGATCTTCAAGACAGGCAGAGGGCCTGACCTTCCCTTGGAGAGCCTTGGGATATCAATGAAAAGTACTGTTACAAATATGATTGTCAGTTTTAAGATGATGGTAAAGACAATAGAATAAACAGCACCTCTAGTATTCAATTTATTTGAAGATATAATAGGAGAAACCTATTACAGTCTTGAATTGACAGGCACAGTGATGGCAGAATGAGCTAAAAATAAATTCACCCGATATTTATTGAGCATTTAGTATATGCTAGATGGTAGGCTCTGAAAACAAGCCTTAAGGACCCATCATCTCTTAAATTCACAGAAAAACAGGAGAAGCTACAGTATCCCATCATTATTACACTAGTACATGAAGAAAGTAATGAGACAGAAGGATGACTGTAAAAGATTTCTTAAGGAAACAGAATTGATTAACTGAGGGGTAAAAGAATCTGGCCAACCAGGATAGTAATACTTTTAAAAGAAAGGGGAAAAGTAGACAAGGAAAGGGAAGAAAAAGGTCCAGTGTTGGTTATACTAATACACTGAGTTTGAGAGTCGACTGACACTCGCGTACAGGCCTAACATGCAGCTGGAAACACGCCAGGGGAGGCTACAGACCTATACGTGCAAATAACTGGATTATACAGTCTTCTTGTTCTTAGAGCTACAAGACCTTGAAACAAATACAAACCCATTTTACAAATCAGGAAGCCAGTGCCTAGTGGCGTTAACCATCTGCGCAAAGTTGGTCACACAAATAATTGCTGGAAGGGCTGGAAAAAGCCCAGTTTCCCGACTCCAAGACCTTTCCTTGCCAAAGGCCCCCCAAGAGCTTGTTCTATCAGAGAGAGGAACTGGTCGGGAGCGAGGAGGGGCAGAACCACATTTCACATGTGCCGTCATAGGCAGACAAGCCACCAGTCTAGAAGACGGAGATATTGAAGAGAGAATCGGGTGCTGCCACGCTACAGAAATCAAGACAAGACAGTCCACTGTGCCAGATTTTGTAGAGATGTCCAGCAGAACAAGAAGTCTCTCTAGAAACTAGAATAAAACTAGTAACCTGTGAGATAACTGTAGTGGAGTGGTAGAGAGGCCAAGTTAGACTATGGCACACTTTAAAATAAAGAAAAGTAGCAGCAAGAGGACTATTTTTCTCAAGAGATTCAATAGTGAGGGGCGGCAGGGCCAAAACAGGAATCGGAAGGCACACTCGATATGCCCGGTTCTCTGCCTTCAGGGCAGGTGTGCAGAGGGAGGACCTCACAGACACGGTGCCGGCCCGCGTTCACCCTCCTGCTGCCCACACTGCTGCTGCTTTCTGGCTGGGAGAGTGACAGTGTCAGGGGGACACTTAAAAAGTAGCTTAATAATAACCAATTTTAATTATCCAAAGGGGGATCACCACTCTGCACATTACCTAAGGCTTTATTTTGTTTGTTTATTCATTCTCTTTTTGATGCCAGTTTATATTTCCCTAATATAAAATGTATTAAAAATGCTAAGAAGTATACTCGTTCACCCATCTAAAACAGCATAATTATAAAGGTGAAGTCATGGCTCTCCATCAGGCTAGGTGACGGTGAGCAGGCACAAAGCCTCCACCTAAAATACAAGATGTTACTGAAACATGAAAGTAAGTGAGGGATACTTCCCGTAGATTAGTAATAACCCTTCTGTTTCCTTTTGAAAGATTTTGAAGTGTTAAGAATTTTAAATCAACCTTGTAAGTGCCCATTTGGAGATCTTCATCATTATGGCAGCCTTCGGTCCTAGCAAAATCTTCAACATCCTGCCATTCTTTATTGCTTCCGTTATGAAAGCACAATCGGGTGCCTAAAGTTTAAATGAAGAATCAATATTAGATATGTGACTAGTGGACTACACAAGAAAGCTGTAAAAAACTCAAGTATTTTTTTACCTTTCAAAAAACAGTGCCAAGCAGTTGAAGGCCAGGAATTGCACCAGCCCAAATCGTCGTCGTCGGAGAGGGAGGACATGCAGAAAATGCCAGATTCTGACTCACTGTTTGCCTAGAGAAAAGTTATTATTAACTTTATTTTTACATTTTAACACATTTTGTTAATATCTATATTACTGTCATAGCCTTAGGCTCTTTTATTAGTAGATAATCATTCTGAACTTAGGAAAAAATACACTTTTGAAAGTGGACATTTTTGGAATTTTTAGATAAATGCATGTTTCCATGTGTAACAAACTTTCCTAACAGTGAATAGAGCTGTACATAAAATCCAATCCAGCTCACTAGCAGACAATGAGACTTTCTATTTCCTATCTGTATGCACTGCCAAAGAATTTCTTAGGGAGGGAAAGTTAATACTGTTAAGTGTTGTGCAAGCTTCTAAGTTTAATTTCACAAATTAATTCAACTCACCCTTTCATGTCTGACCGGTGTTTCCCCCTTCCAGTGGTGAGGAGGGAAGGCTGGCTCGCCCTTCGAAGAGGACACTGGTGGAGGGCGTGCATAGGAATGTAAACTTTTGCTAGTAGCTATGATGTGTACAGGAGATGATCTAAAATAAAGCAGCAGTTTTAACCATGAAGTATAGGTCCTTCAGGTGAGATCTTTCCTTCTGAACAAAAGACCTTCCTATTCACAACGCCACGGTTGTTACACAGAAGACACCCATGGAAAACACCGTTGGAGACCTCAAGACTCCACTTTCGGTATGCTGTTCCTTAACTCGACTGCTTACCCAAGCTCGTGTCACATATTTTACACATTTTTTTTTTCAGATTTGGCAATGTATTTTAAATTCCAAATCACTGCTTCATTTATTCATTCACATGCATGTAAGTACATGCAGATGTCCATCTTTTCATTCATGAGGGATAAGCTGAGTGGCACTCCCTATGCATTTTTCTCCTCCTCTGATGTGGCCAAGTCTCCGTATGAGGAGGGCATCGAAGCTCGACGTGGCCAACACCGAGCGCCTCACCTACAGCCACTGAGCACTGCACATATACAATGACCATCTTGAGCTAAAATGCCTTAAACTTACTATAGCCCAAAGCAGCCTATTTGCAACTTCTCGTAATGGACACTTCACTTTCTTGCTGAAAGGCATCTACACCTAAGGCTAGGTGTCCCCCCCCAGGGTCACTCCTCTTTCCCCCTTCCCCCTCAGAGGTCACTTTACCAGGTAGCGCGCCCTTCAGAGTACACGGGGCTCCAAGAACACACTAAGACCCGCCCCTACAGCAGATCAGCCAGGAGGAGGAGCCGCCGGCCCACAGAGATGCCCAGCGGTGCGCACTCGGGCGTCTGATGGCCCGAATCACGACAGTTCTCTGAGATGCCAAAGAGGGACTTGGTCCATAATGGAAAAGTTATGCCTGTCTATGCAGATCCTCTTTTAAAAAGAGGCATGAGTATCTCACTTTCCAATTCTTCCCTTATTCCCTGAGAAATTTTACTAGCCTCTCAGCTTTTATTTCATCCTCCTTTAATATTTTTCATTATACCATTGCAGAAATTACTTTTAAATGAGGATCTATGAACCTATACTTTGCTTTCATGCTCATATCACTTCAAACAAAACCCCCTGATTTCCATGCATTTTAGCATATTCTCCAATCAGTTTTGGATTTCAAATTACAAATACTGAGTATTTCATCTTTGCCTAATACATTTAGGTCTTTATGTAGTACTCAAGAATGGCTGAATTGCTAAATCCCTTAAGTCCATCCCTGTCCTCATGGCTAATAAAAGAAAATGAGTTCATCAGTTCTTCTGTTTAACCACTTAAAAGTAACAATGCAATGTTCTAAAGTGTACGAAGCCTGAATGTTCTGTAAAAATGAACATGCTAAACATGTGTAAAACACTACTACCACTGGAACCTTCACCCCTCCATCTGTGCAGGGATGATGTAAAGTCTACCTATCCTCAAGCCCTGGGTACTGCAGTTAGGACCTCAGACACCCACAGCTCGATCCCTAGCACAGTGTGACCCTCTACAAGAAGCTGCGGACGCCCCGCAGGCAAGGTGGCACCGCGTGACTCCTGGCTTCTTCCCTCAGAGGAAGGGAAGCAGACAAGGCTGCAGAGAATGAATTTACATCTTTAGGGAGAAATTCATTTATTTATGTTTTTATTTATATTTATTTTCTTCTGAGGTGCTTACTCAACTTTCCATGAACTATCTTCTAAATCCTGAGTTTGCTGTGAAAAATGAAATTGTCTCTAAACTAGAAATGAGATGAAAAAGTCCAATAGTAAATCAGGGTTTGTTTGTTTGTTTTAGTTGTCGAAGAATTTTTAGCTTTTTGACTGTTAAGATAACAAGGAAAGCTGGGACTACAAAGAAGTAATACTCAGAAAGGCAAGTTTTCTCTCCCAGAAATTTTCATGGAATTATACCTGAAGTTAACGAAACTGGATTTGCATCCCACTAGAAAGCAGCAGCGCAGCATAACTCAATGGGAAAAGCCAGTGCTCCACCCCTAACCCTACAGCAAAGAATCACTTCACCTCAGGAGACCTACAAGACCCATTTATTCCTGTATACGGTGTAAACTATGGTCTATCCTCCTACATGGGTGCAAATGTGGGCAACTTCTCTCCCTCCAAACTATCATATTTACCTGTGTCTTTTTACAGAGATAATTTTATAACTTTAGGGATAAGTAAGGAAACATTATCCACTCAAGTTTCTCTAGGAATTGTTAGTCAGAAGCTTCCATGATTTCACAAACGCAACTTGTTTTCTTAAATGCTGGTCTGGATATATGAAACACTGGTTTTTACCAGAGAGAATCCACTTTCATAAGCTCCCAAATTTTAGTTTTTGCCCACTGATAAATAACCTCAGGCCACATACACTGTGGAAGAAAATAAACCTAGACCAAAAGGAACCAGACTCAAGGTTGATAAAGGTTTTATATTAAAATATAATGTTTATTATCATAATAATTATGGTTGTTTAGATAAATATAATTTTCATGTCTATAACTAGAAATACATAATAATAATTTTCCCGATCTAATTTATTTTTTGATTACTTTAAAAATTTTAAACATTTACTAACAGTTTTGACTCTGCTGTTCTCACATCATTTTTACCTAATTTTCAAAGTATGAACTCAAGATATTAGGTAACACCGGTCTTTGATTGTTATCAGACACATAGCTTAATTCTAATATTTTACTCAAATTCTAATTTAAGCAAACCATTCATTAGATGGTTAATAGATTATCATTAAAACGAGAACATATTAACAGCTTTTTGTAATGATGTTACAGCCAAAGTTCTGACCTGTTGTAAAATGAGCACTGCATAAGAGGACTTTGGGGACTGGTGGCGATATTTGCTAATTCCGTTAACCAATCCACCTCATTTTCACCAAAAGTATTTTCCGATATGTCTGAGGTATTTTGGTTCCAAGATGGTCTTGGATATTCTTGATGTGAAACATCTGAATTTAGCTGGTACATGGCAGATCGGGCAGGGTCACTTTGAACAGCCTGAAGTTCAGGAAGGTCGTCTGTAAATAAGCACACACAAAATTGTAAGAAGGAAATTACTAATACAGGAAACAGTATTATAATTACATTGGAAGGAAGTCCTCAAATTTAACCAATTAATTTTCTGAGAGGAAAAGTATAAATTTGAAATGTTTTCTTAAATGAAGAAGTTTCAATTTAAAAAATGACACTTTATACACTTAAGGGTCAACAGAGCCTGATGGAAAAGTAAACCTAATGAATGTAAATGTCTTAATGACTTCACCACCCAAACCATGTAATTATCACAACTGTTCTCAGACTTGGAAAAACAAGGTTTGTTTTCTAATTTTTCCCCCATTTTATAGCTCACCTGGGAATAATCCACATACCACTGAGCTATTTTTCTGTTAACATATTAATGAGGGAAAAGGCATTTTATGTGTACGCATGTGTACTTATTATTCACATGCTTTATTAACCTGCTATACAAGATTAGTGCAATAATGAAAACAATTTCCAATGAGACTATAGATAACATCGATTTTTAGGTACTACCTATTCAACTTTATCTGTGTTAAATTATTTCTTTGTACTGAAAAATTCTGAACTCAGGTAATATTTGTTACTTTTTCCTAACTGTGTTCCTGGAAGGTAGTTTGTGACAGACTTTCAGCTCCCCAAGAAAGAAAACTCAGGTACCAAGTACCAAGTACCCCTCAGGTACAGAGCAAGTCTATGAACACAGTCTGGACAACTGAATTGGAAAAAATGGAGTTAAAAAAAAAGAGAGAAGGGGAGAAAAATCATCCTTGTAGGCCTTGAAGAAAATTCTCCATGAAACACACATTTATAAACTCTTCAGGTCCACTGGGCCCCTTCAATGTGAGTCAAGAAACTCTTTCAGTCTTGGGAGTTCTTCTAAATTGTCACTAAAATACACACACATAAGTCCTATTCAAGCAAACATCCCAGAACAGCGTACTAACACTAAAATGTGAGTAACCTACTAAAACCGAAATGTCTTACATCCAACTACTGATCCACGATTCCTAAAAACTGCCTAGAAGGCATCCCCCTTTCACAAAGCAGTGAGAATCTCATACCTACTTAAGGTAAGTCCACCGTTAGTCTCATGCTGGTGTAGCTATTTCCCTTCCCTCATTGCCAACACCCTTTGTTGACCATCACTTCTTTATTTACTGTATTCATTTCTGTCTGTCAGAGTCAGAAAATGAGCTGCTTTAACTGAAGCCACGAGGGGTGATGCAAGTTTTTGACACCTCTGAGTCCTAAGTTCCTGGTCTCCTCCTGAAACCTAAAATGTGATGGTGGAGAATCAACTACCTGATCAAAATGGTCCTTCCTGCTCAACATTAAGCACCACTCAATGAGTGTTAGGGCCCAGCAACCCGCTGGCATTCAGACACGTTGTCTCTCAAGACCTTCAGGATCTCCAAATTCTCAAAGAGCACCTCAGCATGCCATCGCCTTTACTTCATCATTTGTGAAATGAGGATAATCATACAGTGTCAGGGTTTTGTGCATGTTAAGGAAAACTGCACATGAAATGGAGACAAAGCCAGGGAAGAGCTGGGCAGCAAGCCAAGGTCACTCACGGCTGTTTACTCTTCAACACTGGCCTCCAAGCTGTGTGATGCAACATCACACCGCCACAACAGGTTACTTACCTCCGGAGTAGCTCAGCAGTGCTGATAACCACAAATGGCAGATCCTCAAGTTTCAAAAATCCACTCGAATTTCCCCATCATACCAACCATGACAAGGGGCCAAGCGTGATTTACTGAGCTCACTCTGATGTTTCCAAAGTAACATTTTCTGAAAAGTCATGCAGCAGGGTTTTCCTAAGGTGTTTTATGATCTTTACCCACAAAGGTGGGTTAGTTAAATAATTTGTGAGTGAGTCTCTATGATAACCATAAATAGGCCAAAGTTACATTACTTTTAAATAATATTTTACAAGCAATAGCAAGAGAACAATGAAAACTCTTATTAATGTACAGATACTTTTTAGCTGTTCAAGATGGGTCAAACTGGCTAGACAGGAAAATTAATCTGAGTCTCAGTAAGATTCCTAAAAACCTTTGAGTTTTGTTTACCAAGCTCCATGTGCTCATCACAGGAGTTGTATCCAGGTGACGACGGCAAATTTTCATTACACTGCAGCAATTCCAATGAGTCATTCATTCCCGAAGCTCTCTTGTCCATTACCAGCAAGAGTTTCTGTACTGCGTTAGGCATCTGGTTTGTCTTCACTTCCCACACCATGTTATGGTGCTCCGACTTAAAATAAAAAATAATATAAGGAAAAAATGTCAAGGCATATGATTTGGAGATCATGTAAGTATAACAATCCATCGACAACATGACAGTATTGTTCCTTTAACTCACTCCCATATCGCTATTTGTTTCCCTCTCCATTTTTCAGACCGGGATGGCTCCTGATATGGGCTACAACCATATAGTCAGCACTAAATTATACCCGAATTCCAGAGGGTTAATACTTTGAATTTATAAACATCTTTTATTTAAAAGAGTAACAGCACCATTACATATACTTTTACTTTTTTAATCTAGTCATCTCCTTTCAGACCCAAATATTGAGACCAATGAAACCTCTTTAACTTGTATCTTCAAATTTAAAATTCACAAACTTTCCTCAAATTAAAAAAGTGAAGGAATATTCCTTTTTTTATCTTATTTTAAGATTCTGTTTTCTCTATTTATCAACTGTGTTCACTACTTTGTTTTCTCATCCTTGATGAGAGGTGAACAAATTTAAAGAACACTTAATTTTTTAAATTGCCATATACTTCTCATAAAAACTAAAATGCTGTTTTCCTAATGAAACTTCAGGAATTTAGACTTTGGAGCCGTAATAATAATAAAAACCACCTATCCTTCTGAACAGACCATTATTTCTAGAAAGATGAACAACAATCACGGGAAATTTAGCTAAACAAACAGTACGTCTACCATCATCTGAAGCATACACAGTTACCACAAGGAAGAAAATAATGTAGGTTAATACACCTAAACAATTTCTCAGTTAAGTCTACCAACTAAATTTTGTTATGAAAATAAACCGTGGGTATACCTTTCACACTCTTTGTCTCTGGACAGTGATCAAATTGGTTATTTAACACAGGTGACAGCAGCAGGAAGCTATCCTGATTTCTCAGGCTCTATTCCAAATCTCATATTTTTAAAAAAGTTCTAATGAGCTAGTAAGAAATACATAGAACATTCTAACATGACACACAGCTTTTCCTCAAAATAAAACAATAAAATATATTGCTGTTAGAAGTCAAGTATGCCAGCCCAAGCCGATAAAAAAATGCAGTGAAAAGATGTTAACTGCTTAATATTTATACTAGAGCTTTCTAAGCCAAGACATAATATAATAATCAACAAACACTGGCAACATGGACAAACTTTTTTCTATAAAGGATTTTTTATTATGAAATATATTTTTCCCAACTATAAGATAAACAATCACTGTTGAAAAAAATGAAAATCCAATCTTTTTTTCATGCAGATAACTACAATCATATATTTTTCTTCAACTTCATAATATATATAATTGATACTTTTTTCCTTAAGTTCATAAACATTTTCCTATTTCATTATTTTTTCGAAGATTTATTTGAAGTAGTTACACAGTATGTATCATAAGGATGTGCCAAAAGCTACTCATCTTTACTGCTGAAAATGTTCCTAGTTTTCTCACTCTAAGTAACACTGAATTTACATTCTTAATTTTTTTTTAAGTTTTCCCTCACATCTGATTATGTCTTTAGATTCTTAGAGATTAGTAGGTGGATGGCAACTAAACTTCTTATAAAGTCAAACTGCCAAGTGCCTTACTTTATTTCTACTTCAGATGCTGTCTGCTGGCACCCTTCAAAATGACCCATACCCTGGGCGTGGACAGAGCCTTACTCAACGCCGACTCTACGGTGTACTATGGAGTAGCGAAAAGGGCACTGGGTTAGGGGTAAAGACACACAGGTTTGATTCCAGCTTGAGTCCTTACTAAATATATGACTAAGTGGCTGAGTTCCTTACTACCTCAGTGTCTGCATCTGTTAAACAGGGTAGTGACACCTGCTCTGCTTTCCTCCTGGGGTAGTTGTGAGGATGGACTGAAGCAAAGTGAGTGAAAACAAATGTAAAATGACTTCTTTAAAACTTTTTTCATCTCTAGATTGATATAGGGCAGTATTATATATACTTTGGTCACTGAATGTCCTAAGTAGATAGTAATGGAAAATAGTTAACAATAGAAGACCAGACAGCTAGTTAGTTATTCAGCTTCATCAATTACCTCCGAGGAAAGTACTATGACAAGTTATCCAACACATCTCAATACAAGTCATGCATCGTGCCACTGCTTTAAGCAAGTTAACAGCTGACCTCTCTCAAAGATGCCTGAGGCATTTACTAGAAATTAACACTTTTCCAGTTCAGTTCAATCCCCATAATGCACTGATTATATAAACTCATTATATAAACCCCAGCAGTTCTGCTGGGGGATAACAAATAACTTTCTACAAAATCGGTGGCTACATGAGATGTAACACAGATCAGGTTCTCAAGCATAACTGGCCAAATCATGATTCTGAGCCTCCACCTTCTCACTGCCAAAATTAAGCGAACTTAGCTTGATCAGGGATCCTCAGCCCTCAAGACACATATAATCCCGTGTGCTTCAAACAACTAATGCCCAAGCCCCAGCTCCAGAGAATATGATTCATTTGGTTTGGGGTACAGCCGTGTGCACTGGTTTTTATTTCAGAAGGACCCCAGATGCACTGCTGTGAGAACCAGTGGGCTAGAAATGATTGCCAAAGCCCTTTTAATTTAAATACATTTATTCATGTACTAATAGATACTATATACAAGGCACCATACTAGTTGCAATATGGGACTTCAGGGATGAACAATTCGTCACAAACCTCAAGGAATCTACACCTTAGTGGAAGGATGCAAGCAAACGACCGCAGCTCTAGAGAGAGGACTTGGCTATGAATGGGTAAGGGATGAGGGCGGCCTCCCGATGAGAGGGACTCATGGTTAGCTGAGTCCTGGATGGAACCCACCCGACAGAAAGTCCACATCACACAAGGGAGCAAGGTCCTGTGCCTTGAGGATAGGGATACTAAAGCTGGAAAGGTAGAATGGGATCAGAATCTTCAATTCTAGTTTAGGAAAACTGGTTTGCTTTTTATAGATTTAGAATAAGGACTCTGAAATGAGGCTGCATCAGATTTGCTAATTACTAGCTTTGGGTCCTAGACAACTTAAAATGTGTATGCCTTGTTTGTAATATGAAGATAATAAAAACATCTGTATAAATTGTAAAAAATCAGTAAGGTATCAGAGGTGAAGGCTTCCAAGAGTGCCTAACAGTGTAAACCCTCAATGTAGAGTGGCTTATATGAGAATTAGCAATCATCAGATGATGGGGAATCACTGAGTATTTCTGAACAGAGGTCTGACATGATAAGAACTATAAACATTTTCTTTGAGTAAAAGCCATACTGAAACACAGTATGAGTATGCAGGGACATCTATAACAAAACTATTCCAGGGAGAACATATTAAAAACACTGTATGCACATTCCCAATTTCTGTCTATGTTAAGCCACCTGCCTGCAGCTTCCTTTGCAAAAGTTCTCATAAAAGAAAATGTAATTTGTATTATCTGTGCATATTCCTTATTAAGTAATGCCTAAGACACAAGAAGAACTAGTCATTCTATGGGAGTTCTTTGAACAGCTAATACTAACAGGTTAGACAGATTTTAACTCTTTTCATGGAAAAATTTCCAGTATTTTAAGTACATAAAACATTTAAACCTATCTTAATGACTCAAACTCCTTATGAATATCTACTGTACTATGTTTCTCATACAAAACATAGTACAAAACATCTCTCATGTTTCCCTCCGTCTGCAGAGCTCTGGTTTTCTCTTCCTGCCTAGATATCCCACCCCACAGCTCGTCCTGCAGTGCCCAGGGCTCACCACTCACAGTGCACTAACATCTCCTTGCAACTTACATCGCTTCTTTAGCACTTTGTCTTAGATATCTACCAACATCCCATCACAATACTCCTTAAATGAAGCTGGAAAAAATAATTTCAGATACCTACAAATAACAGATGAAACCAAATAAGTATGTTGAATTTGGTTCTGTGTGTTTGCACCTCTCGTTGCTCAAGGCTGTCAAAGGTGTGGTCTTGAGGTCACCGAGGGAGGTTTCACTTCTGTAAAGCTACCTACACCCAGTCCAGGAGAGCCCAGGCTTACAGACAATGGCCTAGAGCACCACGCTTGCTCACCACATAACCTGGGCAGGTCGCTTACCCTCAGCCTCACAGCACCTCTAACTCAACTAACAGGACTACTGTGTGCATTAAACAAAATATATGAAAACAAAATTCAAACCCATATACAAATGTAATGTTTTTTGGTGTCTTATTTTACTCTGTCAAACTATTTGGCAGAAGGCAGGCCTCTGAGATAGTAAAGGAATATCAGAAGAATCCATACTCAAAAATACTCCCCCACATATATTACACCAGACAGACATTCATTCGGATAAACAAGCTCCTCTTTCAAGTATCTCCCTGTGGAGCTGACCCTGTTGTTCATTTATGCTTTTGCATACGGCTTTGGTATTAAAGGATTTGGCATGGCATACTTGCACTTTAATTAAGAGTTAACTAAATGTCACATGCCAACTCTTCACCAGATCAGTGATTCTCAAAAGGGAAGAGTAAAATTCACAAGCAGTTTTTACTTTGAAAAGCCATGTTCAGAATATCACTAATCTGAGTGGTACTTTTTCAACTTTCAGAAGTAAATATCCACAAAATCTTAAAAAGGCATGGAGAAGACTAGAAATAGCTGTCTCAGTGGATAAAAAAGAAAATTAGGTTTTACTAAATGCCAACCTTCTATGTGCAGAACATTTCCACATCGTCCAATTTTACTGGATGCCAGTATTATTTTAAATACTGTGAACAAAGTATTATTATGGATGAGGAAAACAGGACTCTGACAACTGGTTGGAAACATCTCTTTGACAAGAACTGAGAAAAAAGACAAAAGTTGTAGATCAACACAGGTTAGACTCCTACTTTCCAGTGCCTCTCCTTCCCTGAGCCCTGACCTTCCCAGCCTCATATGGATTATCACAGACAGGGCCTTCTAAGACATGTCCTCCCCTCATCATGAAGGACTTTCTACACCCGCTCAAACTATCTGTGGGAGGGGATGAAGAGAATTTACAATTCCCTTCTCTCTCACAGGAGGAAATGCAGTACGTAAAATGGATCATAGAAGTCCTCCCTTACCGCAGTTAGCCTGCTGCGGTTTCAGTTACCCGCAATCAACCTCAGTCCGGAAGCAGATGGTCCTCCTCCTGACAAACTGTCACAAGATCAATAGTAGTCTGACCTACTTCTCCATACCTAGGTCACTCACGCCACTTCATCTCACCACCCAGGCATTTCACCATCTGGCATCACAAGAAGGGGGTGAGTACAGTACAATAAGGTATTCTGAGAAAGAGACAGCATTCACGTAACTTTTACTATAGTACATTTTTATGAACATTCTATTTTACTATTATTAATGTCTTGTCTAGTTTACAAATTCAACTTTATCATAGGTATATATGTATACGAAAAAACAGCACATACAGCACTCAGGACTATGCCGGTTTCGGGCACCCACGGGAGTAGGGTCTTGGAATATACCCTCCCTCCCCCCGCCCCACTCATGGAGAGACTACTATAATTTGATCAAGGAAATTTTACAGGTGACCCTAACACTCTGGTTAGCAAGCTAAGGCAAAAAAACAGCAAGAAAATAAACAAAAAAACAAAGATTAAACGTCTGAGGAATACATTACAAATGTAGATAACTGTCTATAAACCATAGAAAACTACTTACAAGTGTTAAAATTTTTCCTTTTCCAAAGGTAACTTTAATTTCAAAACCACTCTTAGGAGTCATCTGTTACTGCTAGCTAGAGGGAGATAAATCTAAAGCACTTGGCCAAAATAGTTGGTAGGACTCCAACACTTCCCAGTATACACAACTCCCTTTTCCCCTCCTCCCGTCTCAGCATCTGCGGCGCCCCGAGCTAAAGACTCTTGAGTCCCGCCCAGCTGCCAGTGCTCCTTCTAAAAACGATTCTTGCTGAAAACTGAAGAATGAATTCTACACAGTGCTGAAAGCCGGGCGGCGAGTGAAATCCCCCAGACAGCATGCAGCGTTTTAAAGAAGCCACAAAAAACCGGGTCAGCATTCGTTTTCGCCTGGGTTCTTTTTGTTTTGTTTCAATCTGCCTGGGGCAGCAGCTATATAGGTTCGAAGGCGGAGACTGGAATCGCCTGCCAAGCCCCGGCGCTCGGTCGCAGGGAGGCAACGTCTCCCGGTTCACGCCAGGTCCATCCCCCATCCTCTTTCGCCATTCATCGTCTTCCCCTCCCCTCCCCCCGTCATGTGACCGCAGCCTGGACTCCAGGCTTGTTTTTCCCCTCGGCTCAGCTCCATCGCGCAGGCGCCTCGGAGCCCATTCATTCGAAATGCGTAACAATGAGCCTCGGGGCCCAGCGACTCCGCGAGCTTCCCAGCTCTGCCCGAGCCGCTCGCGGCCCCGAAGGAGGCGGCGCCTCACTGGGGTCGCCGACTCGCGGCCGGCCGCCCAGCCCGGGCCGACCTCCGACCCTCCGCCCACTCGCTGGGAGGTGAAGTCAAACTTTCCAGGGCAGCCCCTGCGCCGCGTCTGCCCCTTCCCCGCCCTGGCCCTCCCCGCGTCCGCACTCGGCCCGGCCACCCACCGCGCAGCCCGGCCCCAAGCGCCCCGCACGCCGACTCCTCCCAACCCCCGTCACCGAGACCCCTCGGGCCGCGCCGCCGCGCAGCCAGGTGAGCTCGCGGGGGGCGCGGGTTCGCGGGTTCGCGGGGGGCGGTTATCGGACTGTCGGGGGGCCCTCCGAGGAGGAGGAGCGCGGACAAGCTCGCCCGGCCGCCCAGTCCCCTCGAGATCCTGCCCCTCCCTTCCCCACCCCCACCCCTTCCCGGACTGAGAGGACAACAATCCCGCCGCCGAGCGCGGGCAGCAGCGGCGCAGGCCTCCCTGGCCGCGACAACGCCACCGCAGCTCCCGTACCCCCTCTCCGACGGACACCGGCCTCCCCGGCGCGCGTTACTGCTCCTCTCGCCGCTCTCACTCGTCAACCGAAACTTTCCTACTTACCAAACCCGTCGCCATTACCAAGTCTTTCAAGCTTCGTCTTCCCCCTCCCCTCAACCCCTGGAGGGTTGAGCCACCTCCCAGCTCTTTCGTCCTCTTATTGGTCTTTGGAGCTGCCCCTCGATCCTTCCCCCTTCCCATTGGGTGATGCCTTGGCCCATTTCGGGGGCGGGCTTGTGTTGACTTTTGTGTTGCATTTACTGGAGAAAACGGCGTGTCAATCACTAGAGTGAACTCTTCGGATTGGCTTGCTGCCGAGACTCCGGGGACCCAAGCCTTACTTTGCCTCCGAAATGGATTGTGGGTTCGTAGTCTCAGCCTTGCTGGTTCCTCTGGGAAACTGCAGGCGGGGAGAACAGGTTGGACTACAGGTCCCAGAGGTCTGTGCACAGCGCAGTCTTGATAGTAAACAAGAGTCATAGGGACACGTGTATCAGCTCGTTTGTTTTGGTTTCTGGGACAAAAGGGAGGGGGCGGAGGAAGGGAGTGTTTTAAAGCTTTGGCTTCCTCTCTTCCTCTGGGCCTCCGCTGGCACTCGGCGCAGCATCCCCAGCCTCTCGCAGCACCCATTCCGGGCCATGAACAGCCAGAGTCGCTCGCCGCTCCAGGTTTGGCAGGCGGCCAAGGTATTGTTGTAGTGCGAGGGGAAGGAGATGACTGCACAAGCGGAAGCAGTGCGGCCTCGCTCGGGACCCCATCCCTCACAGATCATGGCCCCAGGCGTGACGGGGACGTTGAAGGTGGTGGTGGGCTCCACGGGGAAAGCTCGAATTCATTTATCCGAAGCCTTGCCTCGTCACCCCCAGAACAGCAACTGGAGGTTTCTTTTCCAACTCTGTTCAGTTCATCCCAAATGCCGGCCATGTGCCAGGCACTGAGAGGCCTTGGGAGATGAACTGTGAGAGAGAAGCTCCGGGTCTGGAGAAGTTACAAGGCTGTGAGGAGGCAAAGGGGGTTAATAATGACTGAAACTGAGGCGAGTCGAAGGGGTGTTTTGCATACCGACCAGCCTGCACCTTGGTTAAGGTAATACACAGGGATGTGTGATTTGAAGTGATTTAACTTTTGAATCATTAAGTTTTCTGCTGAGCTTTTGTTAACCATTTCCCCCCTCCAGACAACTTCCCATGATGAAAGAATGTTTGTTTCCACTAGAAATTCCGCCTTAAGTTGCTAATGCTCTGACTCAGCAGAAGAGGATGGCTTCTCTGGCTTTATAGTTCCCCTCACTTTAAACATGGCTGCCCATCACAGTCCGTCTCGTCTGTAATTGATGCTTTACCGTTCACATTACAAAGGTACTATTAAGTTCTTTTCCTTTGAACCTTTAGTGTTTAATCATTTAAGCTATGCTTTAGATTTTATATCATTGCATCTTATATATAGGTTTTATGTATGTATGCTTAAAGAGGAGGAAAACCTACATTAAGAAATCTACAGTAAAAATTTTTGAAAAAAAGCCTTAAATCATAACTATTCCTTTAAACCACCTACATTTCTTTTTAAATCTGCCTGAAAGCCACGTAACATATCAAAACAATCCAAAGTAACTTTCATATGTTGAAACAAGTTTTCATATTATTTTAGGGATTCTGATTGAGTCCTTGAAGTGAAATTATTTCCCTACCATAAGATGAAAGATTCACTTTCTGTGTTACAAATAGTAATCAAACAAGTTTTTTTTTTTTCTTAATTCAGAAGGCCAACAAAGTGTGTATTTTTCACTTAGGGAAAAGGACAGGGTTTTATCTTTTTTTTAAAATAGTGGAGGATCTTTGTGCCCCAGAATTGAAAATGTAAACATGTATTTAATTTCTTGAGAAAAAGAAAATTCCCAAGAGTTCATCTAATCATTTAAAACGAAAATGTGAGAAATTACAGCAAACACCTTCCAGGAAATTAAAAAACTTTCCCTTCCAAACACATGAGCTCTGAAGACCTTGAACCACTTTTATCCCCCTCTTCATTGCATTAACCATGAGGTACGCTTTTGGCTGAACTTTACCTTACTTTAAAAGGTTTTTTGTTTGAAAGTTTCTACTAAAAGCTTTGCGGACATATTTTTATTGGTGGGCACTCTCAGGGGGAAGAGATCTCATGGGAAGAGATTCAACTTCAGATCAAGACATTGTACATTACTGTAAATAATTATCTTTTAATAGCATTGTAAAGTTTTTTCCATTCATCCATTCAGAAATATTTAGTTCCTACTATTTGTTGACCACTGTGCTGATAAGGATACAAAGATATGAAATATTTTCACATACTTTCATTTTTATCCAAGTCACTGAATAAAAGTAAAATTCTAGTCTCAACTGAATAAATATCAGTATTAGAATCTCTACACCTTTAAGTGGACAATAAATCCTGTCTTCTGACTTTCCTGGGAGACTAAATGACCACATTAGTACCTTCGTTGTTAGTATATTTAACAAGAACATCGTCATTAATTCCTGCGTGACTTACAAACCTGCCAACTCCTAAGTCAGAGCAAAGATCAAAGTACAATACTTAGTAAGATCTCCTTGAAAGTCTTTACATATGTAAATTCGACTCTTGCACAAAAACAGGTCACCAAAGAGTTTTTATCTATTCTTCAGGTTTTCTATGATAAAACTGACATTATAAAATCAGTTAGCACCTACTCTTGGTTAGTACAGATATAAATAAAATACACACAGTATGACACAAACCATGCCACAGTGTCAAGAAGTTGTCACCTAAAATCAAAATGTTTTTTCAGCAGTTTGTAAAACACTTACGTTTTAATAAAGAAACATCAAGTTCTAATTTGTTAAAGATAGCATAAAAAAAGTTAAATCCTATTTAGGGATGAAATTACACAACATAAATATCTCCCTCAGTTCCACATTTGGCCCACCAATGGCTCCTTTCCCAGACTAAGAAAGATGAGAGTTCAAGCGCACTGCATTGCTTAAATACTGAGAATATGGTTCACATTGCTAAAAGGTAAGCAAATGAAATTACTCAGATCAGTTACCTATCCTTTTCAGCTTATGATGGGGTTAAGTCCAGATAAGCCCATCCTAAATTGAAAATACTGTAGGTTGAAAATAGATTGAATACACCCACCGGTCGTCATAGCTAGTCTCACCTACCTCCCATTAGCCTACATTTGGACAGAATCATGCAACACAAAGCCTATTTTATGATAAAGTGCTAATCATGTAATTTATTGAATACTGTTCTGAAAGTGAAAAGCAAAGTTGTTGTGGGTACAGAATGGCTGTTAACCATCATGATGGCTTGCTGCCCTGCCCAGCAAGAGAGAGGATCATCCTGCCAGACACCAGCAAGAAAAGGTCCAAATTGACAATTCCAACTATGGTTTCTACTGAATGCACATCACTTTTGCACCATCATAAAGTAGAAAAACCTTAAGTCAAACTACCCTGAACTGGGGACCCTCTGTAGTAAAACTAGGAAATGGAGCACATGTGGTCTAAAATAGTGCCCAAACTTTTCTGAAAGTGTATTTCGTGGTAGATCATTTAACCTCTTAGAAATATCCTCCTATATACCTTCTATACTTTAAAATGAGTTAGTTTGATAATTCTAATTACTCAGGGAAAGTCAGCTTGTAAGGAAATGCCTAGGGGCTAATGATGAGTGTCATTTTAGGGTCTGGATGCAACTGAAAGTTTAGATTTTACTCAGGTGACCATAAAGCAAGGCCTGTCTTCAGTGGTTATGTGGTGTCTTACGGCTCACCATTAGGAGGAAGAGTCAAGGGAAAAAGGAATCAAGAATTTCTGCGTTGGGTAGGATTTCTGGCTTGGGTATTTGCGGTATGTTGACACTGTTGTCCAAACTAGGGAATATTGGAGAGAACCGATGTGGGGATGGCGAGATGGGGAAAGGATGGGTTCAACATCGGACAATGAGCTTGCTGTGCAGGCGAGGACTTTGTGTACAGGGTTCATCTAAGCAGTTGAATGAATCAAGTCTAGAAAAATAAACTTGGGTGTCCTCAGGACATGGGAGGGGACTACCCTTCGTGGTCTCAGTTGCCCTCAAAGAGTTTCTGTTAAAAAGTTGTCCAATTTGGTATTAATAAAAACCTGAATATTTAGAGAACACAATAAATAGTTCTACTTAATCCTTCCTATACATTTCAAGTGACATAGCATATTCATACATTACAGTAACAAAAATATTGAGAGTATTGAAGTTCAGCTTTAAGGAGCAATTATGAAAAAAGGTTGGACAAAGGTATCTTTAGAGCATGCACTTCTCCTATAAGAATTAAAATATTGTTTGTTTTTTTTAAATGTCATTTGCATACATTACAAGAATGTAGTCATTATGTAAAGGGAGGTACACCTGTATTAAATGTCAGTCTCTGGCCTAAAAGAGGCAGTGGAGTTCTAGGGATTTATTCTCTTGTTCCTCTGCAGGATCTAGGTAGGTTTCCAATTAGAACAAAGATGGAAATTCAGCAATTTGAAGCAACTTTATCCAAGGTCGTATTTATGACTCATAAACTCATCCAAGAGTTCTGCTGTGTAAACTTTTTTTTTCAGGTTAAAGAGAAAACATTGAGGGTTTCACTTCTGGGTTGTTGCAGTCAAGGGCTAAGGCTGCTTTTGTCATTCCAGAGTCCCTTTCCAGCTCACACCTA
>JAQQAC010012171.1:2375120-2505844 GCA_029783875.1 Phataginus tricuspis | reverse complement strand
TCTAGACACTGGGGTCCTGTGCGCCTAGAAATCAAAGAGTATATTGCTTTGGTTGGATATAAATTCATCTTCCAGAGAATAGTAAGCATGTCAATTATCAAAATACTGAATTCATTCCACACTTTTGAGCCTACATTAAAGCAAATGGCAAGGCCTGATGGTTTATTTGGAATGGGCAGAAATTCTTTTTATCTTTATATATGGTTTTGCTTATAAAAATCTATACCTGCCTCCTTGGAGGAAACTCAAGGGAGCAGATGTCTGTGAAGAATCGTATTATGTACACCCCTAGTGAAGAACAAAGAAATACCCTGTGGGCATGTTGGTAAGGACCCCAAAATATTTTTGGTATAGGAGAGATTTTTTTAGTTATATATAAGATCTTAGGCTTTAGAAGACAAGTTTAAATAGTATTCTAAAGCAACTATTTGTGACAATTAAATGTCACTCAATTTTTAAAGATAATACAAGAGAACTGAAAAATGTAAAAAGGTAGCAGGGATATATGCTTTATGAGGAAATGTGTTAATGATCTGTCATGTAAAAAGGCTCTTCCCTATTATAATGACTAAGTTGCCTGTCTTTTAAAACCACTGGAATATATGTTACTGTCATTATGTCAAAGAAGTCAAAATGTACTTGATTGCAAAAATATAAAAGGTTTTAAAATTGCATATGATGTTTTATACCATTTCACCAATAGGCTAAGGCCAGCACATAACTTATCAAGCCAGAAAAACTTTAAAACAAAAATGATTAAAATTGTACTTACTATATATAATGCATCGTAAAAAGAACGTGGTGCATGCTGTAGAGCATGGTTCCCTGCCAGTCCTCTCAACATGGGCATGGTCACTGACACATATCAATCCTAGGAAGTCAGAATGAGCACATCGCCTATGGTAACATCCTTTAATTATCTTCTTCAACACATATTTTCAATATATTACAATCATTTGAATAAACCTTTCAGTCAAATCATAATTTTGTGGAGTATAAAGTCATTTAATCAGTATGCTGATATTTCTTTGATCTATTCTTTAGAAAGTGATGTTAAAGCCTATTGACTATTAAATCACTACTCTGTTTACTGGTACATTGTAAATGTAAAAAAAGGAAAAAACCTGAAATCACAGAAAATGCTTGGCATCTACACACACACACTCTCAGTGGACTAACCACTGCTGTGTAATTTTGTCACTACGGGTCTTCTTGCTACATACATTTGCTTCATGCACTGGGTTCAACAATATCCATGTTTGTCCCAAACAGGGCAACTAACTGTTCTTCATAGGTGGCGATGTTCCTTTTCATAATTTCCATGCAAGGTCCCAAAAGCCTTTCAAATGCTTGCACGTCCATGGCTAAGGGAAGGAGAATAAAAGCAAAATAACATTCTTTGAAAATCTGAAGAATTTCTAAGTAATTTATAATATCTGCATAGTGTCAATAATGCAATGGCATTTTCAGATAAACATCCAATATAAGAAAAAAACGTAAGGATAAAAATATTCTGTTTCAAAAAGGAAACAGTGTTGTGTCCCCGAGCAATATGATATGCAATGTTAGGTTGGTGGGAGGTTCGTGATCCAGTTTTAGAAAGAAATGAGGGACCGTTACAGCAAGGCCTTGCAATTATAAAAAATAAATTCGTTTTGATGCTCCCACCTTAGCAGTATGAATTCAAGGGTGGCAAGAGAGTGTTTTCTATCCTGTTTTCCCTTCACAGGGTTTACTATGCTATATTGTGAAGACCAAATGTATAGTTTTTACTCTTTTATACTATTGTCTAGCCTATTCAAAATAGCAGTTAAAATAATGCTTTAGTTCCCTTCTATATGTTACATGTTCTGCTGCTTGCCTGTCTCATGCATTTTTAAAAACAATTTATAATATAGACATGTTTATAAGAACAGTGAATGGATTTTCTTACACTGCAGGTAACATGTAAATTAGTGTAAAGAAAAGTTTCTGGTGATAATATATCAGAAGCCATAAAAGAAAACCCACTTCTGAAAACTATTTCCAAGGAAAAAAAAAATCCTATATTTGGAGAAGTAGTCTGTGCACATGCACAAAGGCTCACAGGGGTTGGGGAGGGGGGGTATTGACCAGTGGGGAGTGGTCAAATAATTCATAATGTGTATATTCACATGAAAGAATGTTACAATTTGATGTGCTAAGATGAGAAAATTCCTAAGCTATAATGAATGAAAAAGGCAGTGTACAAAACTGTTTAAAAACAGACAACCCATGCAAATACAAACAAGCAGGAATTATAAACAGGACGTGGAAATCATTGGGGGAGAGTGCTAGGATGACTCTTAGTTTTTCCTACCTTTTTTGTGTTTCTCAAGTATTCTTTAATGTGAATATAATTTGTTAAAGAAATATATAATGGGCTCTTACTCACATCACCTTTACTCTTACTGTCTAATTTCTCTACTCAGGGAAACTGCCTGTCAGTTCCTAATTGTCTTCTCTTTTAACCAAGTATAATGCTTGATTAACATCATACTTATTTGAAACCTTTAAAAAAGTGATTTCTCTAAGAAGTGAATTCTGAGGATACTTGCAAACCTTAAGAACATAGAAGCTAAGTTTATTCTACTGAACTGAGGATAAGAGCATAGAGTAATTACTGTTGAAACAATTTTCATAAAATGTCACCTATTTTGAAACCTCCTGAATTGTATTTCTCATCATTAAATTATTTTTCATACATAAAATCTCAGATATACATAGATGTCTTCCAGATGAAGAGGGCATTTCTGCCGAGCTACTCTGTGGTATAAGAAAGCAGTAAACAGCTGACCAACAGAGAAAGCTACTGTGTGCACCTTTGTGTCCTAGACATTCCAACTTCCCACGGGCTGGGGGTACTTTATAAAAACACTGCCTTCACTTTCTCTTTTGAGAACACGGTGCATGTTTATTTGAAAGATTAGACATAGAACTTGGTACTTGGAATTTTTAATTACTAAAATGAAGTGTTATTTCATGCCTATACAGAAAACCAGGGAAAAAAACAACACATATATATATTTTTAAAGAAAAAAAAAAGTCTTCCACATGCCGATTTCATAATGCAATGGACCCCTGACTTGATTATGTTTTGTGGGGACCGTAAAACTTAACGACCCCAGTGAGGCAATCTAGTCAACATGAATATGTAAATGCAGGTGGAACGCTTCCGCCCAGAAGCACGCCCCCTTGTGGTTCCCACCTAAGCATTTGACGGTGCCAATGGCGTGTGCGGAAGCTGCTCGAGGCTTGTTAGTCACCAGAGCCAGTTCTCCAAAGTACTGTCCCCGAGAACACCGGGCAATCTCCACCGCGCCGTTCTCTTCCACTTCTGATTTACCCTGACAAGGCAGTTACAAGTGTTAAGTGTATGGGAAATAAAAGTTAACCTTACTCTAAACAACAAAAAAATCATTTACGTTCCTTGCTAGTATTATGTGGTGTTTTGGGACTTACGAATGCTTACCTTCCTTTTCATAGTAATTTTCACTTCTCCAGATTCTACAATGAAAAAAGAATCAGCCAAATCTCCCTATCAGAATAAAACAAAAAGAGGGTGAAAACGCACAGTCCATTGACGGCAACGCCTACCATGGCCTGCAAAGTGAAACCCCATAGGGACAGGCTAAATATCTCATCATCTCGACTGAGAGGCAATTATGTAGTAATGATTCCGTTTGTAAAGTTATTTGAAATAACATACTCCCTACCACTTAGCATTTCTGCGAATTAGCTAAGAAAATATGACAAATAACAGTGAAGTAAGGCTTTCTGCCCTGACTCCAGCCTGGGTAACGGCACACGGAGTAAGAGACGGTAGCGCCATGTTCCCGGAGTAGCTCCTCTGTCGGCAGGAATGGGTCGGCTGGCCCTGTGCTCCCCCGGAAGTACTCTGCACACCCTGGGTCGTCCCGACATGACCAGCGCTAGCGCCACCGACTCTCAAAGGGGAAAAGCCCCAGACCTGCTAGGAAGCAGCCCAGCACGCCAAAGGTTCCTGCAGCAGTGAGCCAGGCGCCATTCTCGGTTCCCGGCCATCGACCTCAAGGCCTCGAAGACTTCCGAAAGAAAAATGCTGCCGTTTCTTACCACATACCTGGTTTTTCCTTATTTTTGTTTTTTAGTGAAATCTGCCTTGATTTCCAATGACGCCTTCTGAAGTATTAGTATAAGGAAGATAGGATACTTTTCTGAGTCTCTCAAAGTGATTTTGAAGGAACTTAGGTATTTCAAAACTCTTTAGTACAATTCAAGAAATACAGTATCAGACCACATCACAGGAATAAATGTGGAGTCTGCATTTATATAATGTAGTGTGGACATGCACGTTTATAAATGTTTAAAGGACAACTAGAATCTAAAAATATAAACCCTAAGTATACGAAGCACCACCTCTCCCTTCCCTTCTCTCTACACATCAGGGTTTTGTAAGAATTTCATATTAAATTTTCAAGTGTTTTAAATCATAATAGGTCCACTGACTGCTGTTTAATTCTGTTTTCAAAACGTGCTGTAAATGCACTCAAAACTGGTGAGTTTCCTAGCTTTGATAACCTCCGATAATGAGGCAAGATGTACTGGGAGAAACTGGGTGAGAACTGCCTGGAGCCTCTATTATTTTTGCAACTTCCTGTGAGTCTAATTTCAAAATAAAAAGCTAAAAAGCATTTTGGAAGTGCTCAATACTTTATTCTTCACTTTATATAGCAGAACCGTAGCCTTCTGCTCCAATTGTACTCCACTCTTCCATTCCCAGGCTGCTCTTATCTTCTTGTGTGTCTGTGAGGAGAGTGCCATACTTGTTTGCCTTCTAAAACACTTCTTGTTTCCTTGGTCTCACACACTTTGAATCTTGTTTCACACATATCAAAAGAAATGGCAATAGTTTATGTAAAGACTAGAATACAGTATGATGTTGTGATACAAAAATTACAGAATCTATCAAAAGATCTGTCTAAATCAGTCACTCAATGCTTCAAAATTGTAACTAGGAATAAGGTATTTCATCTGTGTGCTTTATCTGGGAACCTCAGCTGTCCCCATAAATCCTACTTATTGGTAGCTCTGTTCTACCCAAGGTGTGTATTACTACTGGTTCCACGGCTTGTTGCCCCCCGTTTAGTGCCTGGAAGCCAACACGGTACATGGTACAGTGTGTTCCCTTCTGGGTTAATTTTCTCAGGGAGCGCTGTCCGGAGGTTTCGGCATGAATTGATCATGCAAAACTCGGCATCTTCCAGTGCACCTCCAGGACCCTAATGTCATGGGAGGCTCGCTTGCTTTTGTCCTTCTATGAATGGTAACTTATTCTTTATATTCCTGTGAATTTCATGTCATGTACGAATAAAAAATAATGCAGAAATACATGCTCATTAGGAGTTATATAAATAGAAATATTCAAAGAGCTTAATGGCTGTAAATTAAAACATTTTAACAGGTCATTTGGTAGAAGTCATATCATTTAATCCATCACTACGTACTTATTATAGACACATGAAAAACTTACTAAGATTTATAACGTATAAGAACCTTTTGGAATATGACCCTAAACTGAATTACATGAAGTATACCTGAGCAATGATCTGTTCTCCGTCGTTGTATACTTTGGTGCCTATCACATCGACCACTTTCAGGCGTTCAGAAACCTAACAAAGAAAAAAAAAATAGCATTCAACAGGCTAATTGGGTAACATCTATTCCAGGGGTTAAAAATTGGTAGCCTATAGGCCAAATCAAGCAGTGTGTTTTTTTATGTGTATATTTGTTATATTAATTATCAACACTTAAATTCCTCATAAAAGTGTGAGTTTCCTGCTTCTCTTGAAAAATCAGAAGACTCAGCAACACTCGGCCCATATATCCACACGGTGACGAACATTGGTGGACAAGCGGCTGCGGCTTTAGTACAGCACATGTTCTCCGGTTTACCCAAGCCTCACCCTGGCTTGGTTTTCTTTGTTATTTGCCTAGCTCTGAAGGCATCTGGATTTCCAGCCCATGATCTATTTTTATTGAGAAAGATAGGCTGCCAGAGCTGATCAGTTGCCTAAATATGCATTATGTAATGTGGCCAAAACTTCTACCGTGCACAAACTGACAATCCAACAAGCGATGTTTCAGTAGGCAGACGAGTCAGTACCAATTCTGAGGTTTCTGGTGAGAAGCTAGGAGGATGGCCATCCACCAAGGTGGAGAGGGGATGAGGGAGGACATGGGGGAAAGGTGAAATATGCAGCTGGATGAATGAGTCTGACATTCAAGGGAGAGGCCTTGCCCAATGATGTTAATTTTAGGAGGCATCAACATATAAACAGTATTTAAAGCCAGGGGACTTGACAAGTTCACCAAGTGCAAAAGTGTACCTGAAAGAAAGAGAGAACCTGAAATGCCAGTTTTAAAAGGGAAGGAGAAGAGGAATAAACAGAAAAGATGACTGGGAAGGATAGGCCAGTGAGGACACTGGTTCTGTGAAGGCATAACTGGCAGCTGTCTCCTACATTTGTACCGTTATGTTAAGTCTGCTTGTAGGTAGAGAGCACGTGTCTGTTATGGCTGCTCATAAGAGTCTTTTACTTATAAACAACAAAACAAGTGCAAATCTAGTTAATAAAAGAAATACTGAGTTACATAAACACCATAATTTAATCTTTCCAAATGAAAATATGGACTTTTATTCAAAAAACATTTCTATAGAATTAAATATTCCTAACAAAACAGAAGCTTTTAAAGCAAAATAAAATAAAAGCATAAACATACTTACTTCCAAAGATTTAAGGAATGGTAGTGATTCAATAAAGCTTTCGTACATTTTTCTCTTTTTGGCATTATTTTTTACAATTATTCTCCTGAAGGTTACCCTGTCCTAAAGGCAGAATGTCAAATACAAAGACAGTTAAAAAGCAGATTTTATGGCAGAGAAATTTGAGGAGATAAACAATAATTGAAGATTTTGAAATAAAAGATAAGTTATTGTATTTTTAATACAATTCATTTTATATTTTTATATCTTCACAAAATACAGAACCCTGTAAAATACTATTTTCATTCAAAAAGAGAATCTTGTTTAATCTGATCAACATGTGATTGGGCTAAAGCCACCAGGTGGCGCTGTCGCACCATTTAAAAACGCAGGTCCTACCGTCCTGTCCCCCACCCCCAGCTTTACTGAGATTTAATTGACCCGTAATATTGTGTAAATTTTAGGTGTACAACATGTTGATTTGATACTTATATGTTGCAAAATAATTACTACCACAGTAGGGTTAGTTAACACCTCTATCACCTCACATAATTACCATTTCTTTTCTATGGTGAGAACATTTAAGATTTACTCTTAACTTTCAAATATATACAGTATTGTTAACTATAATCACCACGCTGTACACTCAATCCTCAGAACTTACTCGTCTTAAAACTAGAAGTTTGTTCTCTTTGAACAACTTCTCCCCATTTCCTCTACCCCCCAACCCCTGGCTGTCACCATTTTACTGGTTTGATGAGTTCAGCCTGGCCTTGAGTTCTCTTACCGTGGATGACAGCCCGAGAGTGTTACAAAATCAGTGCAGTGGGACGTGACTGGCATTTTTTTTAACTGAAGCATAACTGACATCTTAGTTGCAGGTGTACAACATGATCTGATATTTGCATATATTGAGAAATGGTCACCATTGCCACAATAAATCTCGTTAACATCACCATACAGTTATAAACTTTTTCTTGAAATGATAACCTTTAAGACTACTCTCAGCGACTTTCAAATATATTTTAATTAATAACTACAATCACCATGCTGTACCTTACATCCTTATGACTTATAACTGCAAGTCTGTATTTTTTGACACCACCTCCCCCCTGCCGCCCACCTTCCCCCATGACTAGCATTTTTATAAAAAGACTAAAAAATCTCTATGCACCACTTTTAGTTAAGTATTCTTATTATATATTTATTTGTTATATACACAGAGACATACACATGCACTGACTGTGATGTCTCCTACCATTTCTTAATGTGGGTTGCCGTAAAAATACATGAAAAACACCATTAGAAATTTTTTTAATTATCAAGCAATTATAAGAGATTTTGAAAAATTACTTATGGTAGGGTTTTTTTGGTCACATCCACATTATGTCAGTTTTCTTTAAAATGTGTACAGAGAAACTACAACTTTCTTGAGCTGAATCTAGTTCCAGTGTTTATCATGCTCATCGTTCTAAGATGTTCCTATTTTTACACTAGTTAAACTCGAAGATACAGAACTCAAGGAACTGGGGAAAATTGTAAAGATAACAGCTCAGGAAATGGTTTTCCTACAAATTTAATTTCAACAAATTTCCTGCAAACATTATTTTAGTTCTCAGTTAAAAGCCCCCAGAATTATGTTAGTTTGGCATACACTGATGACAATACCATTTCAATATAAAATTAAATACTATAAAAATGTTATTTAATTAGTAAATTACTGTCCCAACATGTTAAGGCTGAATTTAAGTGAACTGATGGGGTGGAGAGAAATGACTGTGTGGGAATTAAACATCCTGTTCTCCAATGTCATTTATTATAGCCTTTTAAGGACTGTAATTTGGACTTGTGTTCTTTATACAAATACTACTACTCTTAATTTTATAAAAAGAGAACATTTTACAAGATAATTAGTAAAAATATTGAAATAATATCCAAACCTGGCTCTGTATCAGAATCAGCTATAATGTTAAAAAAAAGATTTCTGAGACCCCAGACTTTAGTAACTCAAAATCTCTGTGCGTAGGGCTCAATATGATCTGTAGTTCATAAAAGTTTCTAGGTGATTCTTACATATAATCAGGTTTGGGAACCAGAGGCAACATCATTTTTGTTTTACTAAAGTATCATTGATAGACAATCTTATATTAGTTTCAAATACACAACAGAGTGGTTCAACATCTACCCATATTATCAAGTCCTCACCCCCTCCAGTGCAGTCACTGTCCATCAACACAGCAAGATGTTACAGAATCACTAACTGTATTCTCCATACTGCACTACCGTCCCCATGACCAACGTATATTGTTTGCGAAGTATTGCACCCCTTGATCCCCTTCCCTTTCCCCGCCTCAAACCCCTCCCCATTGGCGACCATTGGTCCCTTCTCAGTGTCTATGCCTCCACTGCTTTTATGTTCCTTCTGTTTTGCTTTGTTTTTTATATTCCACAAATAAGTGAAATTATTTGGTATTTGTCTTTCTTTTCCTGGCTTATTTCACTGAGCCTAATATCCTCTAGATCCATCCGTGTTGTTGCAAATGGCAGGATTTCTTCTCTTTTTATGGCTAAATAATAATCCACTGTGTATAAGTACCACATCTTCTTTATCCATTCATCTATTGATGGACACAGGTGCAACACCATTTTATGGGCAGAGTTTATTGCAAAACAAAGACTAGAAATAGCTTAGAAATTTTTAAATTAACCACAATGGGGTCTACATCTCAGGAAAAACTTTCTTTGAGTGGCCCACCTCTTCACACCCACAGTGACATATATATAAAATCCTGAGAGTCCCACTTCAAACATTTTCATTCTAGTTGTATTTCAGTGATCGAGGCCTCTGAGTCACCCGCACAGCCATGTAGATCAGTTATCCCCTGTGGTTAACAGTGACTGAGTATTATTTACAAAGTTAAACTATTCTAAAGACTTTTCTCCTGGGGTTCGCTTATCTTTACACCAGCATTTACATGGCAGAGCTCCAATCTGTTGGCCTTAAAGAAAAATTTCTTTTCTCCTTGACTTTTCCTGAAAAGGGGCTAGTTAGGGCAAGCAGCTCTTAAAAAGTAGGTTTGAAGTATTATGTTCATTATTTTTGTTTTTTAAAAAAGCTATTGTACTTTTGCACATACCCCAAGGTGATCATCACAAACTGACCTACTTTTATAAAGTTTAATAACATACACAGATTAGTAAAAAAATCTTTGAAAACGCTTAATCTGTCTTGAGAGCTTAAGTATCACGCACGCTGGGAAGTGTGGGGCCTTTATATCTAGTTTAAGGTTTCTAAGAGGGCTGAAAACGATCAGTGCTCAGAGGCCCAACCGGCTAAGTACATGATCTGTGCAAGGATACGCGAGGAAGCGGCTCCTTACTGGTGACAGTCTGATCCGGGCTGGCTGCCTCACTGGGATGATTAGCATTTTCAGTGGTACCTTCCTTAATGATACAGACGCTGGAGTTAGCCCACTGCTCTATCAAGCTGCTCCAGTTTGGAGTTTTTACGTTGCTGGCTTTGGGTATTCAAATCTTTGATAGACTTTAAAACATTGCAGATGGTGAGTTTCCATCCACCTAAAATAATTCCAGTTTTTCGTCTCCAAATTGAAAAGTTGACTTATCACATACTTTTTTTATTAAGGTATCATTGATATACAATCTTATGAAGGTTTCACATGAGCAACACTACACTGACCCATTATTATCGATTCCCCCTACCACACCCCATTTCAGTCACTGTCCATTTGTGTAGGAAGATGCTATAGAGTCACTACTTGTCTTTGTGCTATACTGCCTTCCCCATAACCCCCTACATTATGTGTGCTAATCATAATACCCCTTAATCCCCTTCTTCCTCCCTCCCCATCCCCTCCCCTTTGGTAACTTTAGCTAGTCCCTTCTTAGAGTCTGTGAGTCCACTGCTGTTTTGTTCGTTCAGTTTGCTTTGTTCTTATGCTCCACAGATGAGTGAAATCCTTTGGCACTTGTCTTTCTCCACCTGGCTTATTTCACTGAGCATAATACCCTCTAGCTCCATCCATGTTGTTGCAAATGGTAGGATTTGTTTTCTCCTTATGACCGAATAATATTCCATTGTGTATATGTACAACATCTTCTTAATCCATTCATCTACTGATGGACACTTAGGTTGCTTCCATTTTTTGGCTATTGTAAATAGTGCTGTGATAAACAAAGGGGTGCATATGTCTTTTTGAAACTAGGCTCCTGCATTCTTAGGGTAAATTCCTAGGAGTGGGATTCCTGAGTCACATGGTATTTCTATTCTTAGTTTTTTGAGGAACCTCCATACTGCTTTCCACAATGGTTGAACTAATTTATATTCCCACTAGCAGTGTTAGGAGGGTTCCCCTTTCTCCACATCCTCGCCAGTATTTGTGGTTCCTTGTCTTTTGGATGTTGGCCATCCTCACTGGTGTGAGGTGATATCTCCTTGTGGTTTTAATTTACAGTTCCCTGATGATTAGCGATGTGGAGCATCTTTTCATGTGCCTGTTGGATTTTCAAGTGTCACCTGAATTTCTTCTTTGGAGAAGTGTCTGTTCATATCCTCCACCCATTTATTAATTGGGTTACTTGCTTTTTGGGTGTTGAGGCATGTGAGTTCGTTATATATTTTGGATGTTAACCCCTTCTTGGATATGTAGTTTACGAATATATTCTCCCATACTGTTGTTTGGGAGATGGTGGATACCATTTTTGTTCTACTGATGCTGTCCTTTGCTGTACAGCTTTTTAGTTTGATGTAGTCCCATTTCTTCATTTTTGCTTTTGTTTCCCTTGCTCAAGGAGACGCATTCAGGAAAAAGTTGCTCATGTTTATCAAGAAGATCTTTACCTATCTTTTCTTCTAAGAGTTTTATGGTTTCATCACTTACATTCAGGTCTTTGATCCATTTCAGGTTTACTTTTGTGTATGGAGTTAAGACAATAATCCAGTTTCATTCTCTTGCATGTAGCTGTCCAGTTTTGTCAACACCAGTTGCAGAGGCTGTCATTTCCCCATAGTATATCCATGGCTCCTTTAACATATATTAATTGACCATATATGCTTGGGTTTATATCAGGGCTCTCTATTCCATTCCACTGGTCTGTGGGTCTGTTCTTGTGCCAGTACCAAATTGTCTTGATTACTGTGGCTTTGTAGTAGAGCTTGAAGTTGGGGAGCATAATCCCCCCAGCTTTATTCTTCCTTCTCAGGATTGCTTTGGCTATTTGGGGTCTTTTGTAGTTCCATATGAATTTTAGAACGATTTATTCTAGATCATTGAAGAATGCTGTTGGTATTTTGATAGGGATTGCATTCAATCTGTAGATTGCTTTAGGCGGGATGGCCACTTTGAAAATATTAATTCTTTCTATCCATGAGCACGGGATGTATTTCCACTTATTGGTGTCTTCTTTAATTTCTCTCATGCACGTCTTGTAGTTTTCAGGGTATAGGTCTTTCACTTCCTTGGTTAGGTTTATTCCTAGGTATTTTATTCTTTTTGATGCAAGCATGTAAATGGAGTTGTTTCCCTGATTTCTCTTTCTTCTAGTTCATCATTAGTATATAGGAATGCAACAGATTTCTGTGTATTAATTTTGTATCCTGCAACATCGCTGAATTCAGTTATTCTAGTAGTTTTGGGATGGATTCTTTAGGGTTTTCTATGTACAAAATCATGTCTGGTTTTTTGTCTGATTAAGTGGCTAGGACCTCCAGTACTATGTTGAATAACAGTGGGGAAAGTGGGCATCCTTGTCTTGTTCCCAATCTTAAAGGAAAGGTTTTCAGCTTCTTGCTGTTAATTATGATGTTGGCTGTGGGTTTGTCATATATGGCCTTTATTATGTTGAGGTACTTGCCCTTTATACCCATTTTGTTGAGAGTTTTTATCATGAATGGATGTTGTATTTGTAGAATGCTTTCTCAGCATCTGTGGAGATGATCATGTGGTTTTTCTCCTTCTCTTTGTTGATGTGGTGGATGATGTTGATGGATTTTCAAATATTGTACCATCCTTGCATCCCTGGAATAAATCCTACTTGATCATGCATGATCTTTCTGCTGTACTTTTTCAATTCAGTTTGCTAATATTTTGTTGAGGATTTTTGCATCTATGTTCATCAGGGATATTGGTCTGTAATTTTCCTTTTTTGTGGTGTCTTTGCCTGGTTTTGGTATTAGAGTGATGCTGGCCTCATAGAATGAGTTTCGAAGTATTCCCTCCTCTTCTACTTTTTGGAAAAGTTTAAGACTCTTCACATTTTTAAAAGGTAGTCAGTAACTGCCTGCCTAATAAGAAATACATAGTATGTATGTCTTGTTTCGCTGAGTGAGATAATTTTATCAGCTGAATCCATTTGAGAGTCAAATGCTGAGTAGTGATTTAAGTGTATAATTACTATAAAGCTAACACCCTTGGAAATGAGATTAACAAACTTCCTATTATCTCGGTTCCTCCTTCCACAAAAAAATCTGAGAGACAAAACTGAATAAATCCATGTTAAAGCTCTAGGGTGGGCTGTTTGCAACAATTTAAAAAGAAAATACGAGTAAACATTCCCTTAAATCAGTGCTACTTAAAGTGTGTTCTGTGCAATGGTGTCTACTGGAAAATGTAGACTCACAGGCCTCGTCCCAGACCCAGTGAGTGAGAACCTGCATTTTAACTAGATTCCCAGGTGTTCCGTAAGCACATTAGAGTCTGAGTAACGCCAGCTGAAACAGTCTTCCAGAACCAGCCTTACAGTCCTGCTACTCTGAATCCTGAAATTGTCCGTGAAAGGAATCTCCCTCCCTACCTCATCCAGATGTCTTTAAACCAACTTTTAAGTCTTGCAGAAATACTACCGTGAAGGAATTTATTTTAAAAGCCCAGGTCACACCCCCACAGAGTCTGATTATATTTGTCTGTGGTGGGGCCTAGGCAAGAGGATTTTTTTTTTTAAACACCAAGTAATTCTGATGTGCACCCACGTAAGAAGCACTGGCGTCATGTATGTGTCCACACAGCTAATCATCAATTCAAAGTCACTACTGATCAGTCACACCCTGCCGTGCAGATCAGGGCATAGTGGTGCACTGCATCAGAGCCACAAGGCCGGCGGGCTCACATACAGATCGCTGGGGCCCCTCTCCAGAGTTTCTGATTCAGTGAGGCTGAATCAGTCACTGGGACCTCAGACTTTGCCTATCTAGCAAGTTCCCAAGTGATACAGATGCTACTGGTCGGGGGACCACACTTTGGGAAACATGGATTATCGTTTTTACCACAGAAAAGTTCTCTGAGCAGACAGCACTGAAGTATTGTTTGTGTGGCTGGCTCGTTTTTAAGAGCGGCTAAAAGACACATTTTGCATCTGGGTGTCTCTCAGAAACAGTAGGTTAAGCTCCTGACCTGACTTGGGAAAGAACAGGAAGATTTAACTCAGTTCAGTAGTTACTTTATAAACCCTTCTCCATGTCTGAAGGTGATCCCAAATAAATTCAACTAGTAGAACTAAAATACTGCACCTGCCTGGCTTCTGTCATAATGCTTTTTATCACTATCATTCAGGTCAAAGAAATATTTCACTCACCAACCCCCACAGAGCCCCGGGAGAGGTCGCTGTGATGGTAGCTGCTCTGGGTGTGTTGTACATTAAGGCCAGCTCGCCAAAACTGCCACGGTTATCGTAGTTACCAACACATCTTCCAACACCGTCACATTTTACATAAATATCAAATGTTCCTCTGTTGGACATATGAAAAAGAAGCAGCAAAAGTAATTCAAGTAAAATCTCATGACAATAAAACAAGACTTCAGAGAAGAGCCCTGCGCGATAAAAATCTCGTTTCCAGCCCACCTTTCCCCTCTGATGACAGGTGTAATAGAAGGACATCAGTGCGTGCCAGAGACACCATCTGTTCCAGACAAGCAAGAAGACGCCATCAGCTAGACTGGGGTAAGGACCACGCATGCACCTACTGTGGATAACGCGACTAAGCAATAAATCCAAGATGATAAATCATCAAAGTATAAGACTGCAACCATACTATATGCACTGACAACCATCTGAAGGATGTGTGTGAAAGGCTGACCACAGTTCTCTGAGTGTAAGAATGGTGAAGGACTCCAGTCATGTTTACCATCTAATTAAAGAGATTTTTTCTCAAATGAACATGCATTACTTTTGAGAGCAGAAAAAAACTATTTTTTAAAAAAGAATATAGCTCTAACGATTTGGTCAGCTACTACTGTACAGTTCTTCTAAGGGATCTTTATGGTCTAAAGGAGGGGCTGGCAAACTGTGGCCCACAGACTGACTGCCTGAAACACACCAGCTCCTTTATGCATTATCTACAGCTGATCTGTGCTGCAACAGCAGAGTCAAGTAGTTGCAACATTTGAGATGATGGCCTACAAAGCCTAAAATACTTACTTTCTGGCTCTTTATATCACCTGGTCCTTTATTTCAGACTGACCCCAATCGAAAGCACAAAGTGGTAGAAATTCAGACTAAACATTTGTTCCTGGTCTTTTTATTCTGTGCTTATCTTTTTCTAGGCAAGGTGTGCATGTCACTACACTACACAGGATACGCACACAGAGCCTACATTTACACACGCTACACTCTCCCTGCAGGGGACGGTCTCCCCATGTGCTGTACGGTATCAGAGACACAGTTTTCAAAGGGTCGCTCAAACTCCCGTGAGGACAGGAGAAATCCTTTCTTTAATCTGCTGGTTAAGACCTAACAAGAAGGAAGTGCTTTTAAGATTAGGAAGGATTATGAATAGTAAAGATACAATAAAAGCTATAACTTAAGATACTGGGCAAAAGATATTAATGAATAAGAAAAAAATTGGTTTTTAATATAATTCATGGAAAATGGCTGTTTCAAGGACACTTTCTAGAATTTGTTTCATGAGTAATTTTGTTTCAAGTATAGATTACTTCTTTTATTTACATGAAAATTGTTTCCTACATTTCCTACTTCGAATAGGATAAAATACACAACAAATGTGCTGATGAGAAGTAAAATGAGCTGCCAATCAGTTCCAATCACACCAGTCTAAGATCTGCTAAAAAACCATGTGCTGCTTTTTCACACAGATTTCTTCCCTGTTAAAGGAAGGCCTCAGGCAGCGCAGAGCCATGGGAAGAGCGAACGGTGGCCAGGAGATCTGGGTGCGGCCTGGGCGCTCCACTGATCATGTGGGTGAACTTCACGGGGTCATGTCATTTCTGCGTACTTGAGAGTTCTCATCTGTCGAATGATTAGGAGCTAACTGAAAAGGTCATTATATACAAATGTAAAGGAGTTTTTATAGTCAAAACACCTACTAAAAGGAGATTAATCCTGTATTGTATTTGGGGTTTTCATATACCCTACCATTAAACAGCTGAAGGAATTTATGAGGTGTTTCGTTGATGAAGGCTACTAATGATACCAAAACCATGACTTTAATTTACATGTGGGATAACCAGTTCTGTTTTATTCTAAAACCAGACACCATACCCCAGCCGTGGGTAGTGTCTTGGCAAACGGCTCTACAGGTCACCGGTGTGCTGGGGAGGAGGGAATGGGGGAATCAGCAAGAACCCCCAATTCAGAGCATGCACTCTGTCTTTTAATGAAGGAAAGCAGGTTTTAAGTCTTCTGAAATTAGGTTTTCAATACAGTGCATGCCTTCTCATTTAAATAAAATAGCTTCACTGTAGTTTTTAAAGAACATAATAATGCCTAAACAATTTCTGGAAGGAAAACAAGCTCCGCACTCTACCGACTAGAAGACATTAAAGCAATGGGAAGAGACTTTCCACCCTGTGCCTCTCTGAAATATTTGAGGTTTTTGAAGCATGAGCACGTTTTACTTTACAGTCAATACAAAAGGACCTTTTGAAAAACATAACATGGGTTGAACTGTACTGCTCCAGTACCCCAGATGCCACTCTACGCTTCCGCTCTCCCTGTCACACACCGACTGCCGCTCAAGTAGGGGCTGAAAACTGAGGGCGCTCACGGTGACTGACGGAGATTCACAGATGAAAGCAAAAATCATCACTTCTTCTATAAACTGCCTGCTTTCACGATCTGTGGTGTCACTGTCTGTATTCAGGGCAGGTTCAGCGCCTATTATGTAGCAATGGGGAATAGAGGCCACGGCAACTATCACACATTAATTTGTCAGTCATTATAACCCCCCACTGAGATTTTACACAAAAGATTCATTGCATTTCAGTAGTGAAGTCATGCAAAACTTACCTGTCGATCACATAAAAGTTATCGCCGTCATCACCTTGATCAATTACATGTTCCCCTTCTTTGACCAGTTTTTCAAACATGGCATCTAATACTTGAGACATCTGCTCCTATTTTTTAAAAAGAAAAGATGTCATCTTTATGTTTATCTAGAACATGTTTTCTTAAATAACCATAATTAGCTTTATGTATCTGTGAACAAGCTCAAAGTAATGGAAATACCATCATCACTGCCATTAAGTTTTATTAAAAAAAAACCTTAGCCTTCCTTGCCACATATAAACAAGATGATTATATGTTTACTCTCATATTCAGTATCTGAATGAAATTAATTATAATTAGTCTATATCAGAATATTTCCAACGAACTATCACCACTTTAATATGAAAAATTAACCACCAAACCACCATATGCCTTGTGAAATATAATCTTAGCAACTAAAATAACCTGCTTTTACTTAGCAGGCTAGTAAGAACTATCACAAATGTATTTTAAAGATAAGTGTTTGTAAAACTCCCCCATATAAGTCATCACTAGTATTTATATAGAGGTTTCTTATTTCTTAGTGAATTCAATCCTGACTTCAATGCTTTTCGGTTTAGCACCCAAACCAAAACAGAACAGAAACACAACAAAAGCAAAACCAAAACCTATTGTGGCAAACATTCTACCACTATTCTTTGTCATGAATGTTCTTTTCAAGAGGCAACCACTTAGCTCCCCAGGGCAGATTTATTAAAACTGAAGCCTATTGAAGAAACATCAAACCTATTATTCAACAACTACTTAAACTACATAAAATTTTCATCCTGCTTAAGTGTGGGTGACAAGACTTAAGGATGAACAGTAGCTAGTGAAAATAAAATGAAGGTAAAAGAAATTTTTCCTTAGAACAAATAGAGGAACGATTCCAGGACCTCTAAACAGACAGAACGAGTGGAGACGGAGAAGGAGCCCGATGCGCGGGGACAGGAGAGTCAGAAGATGGCACAGGAGCGCACGCTTCGCCGCTTACTAGCTCTGAACGCAGCATCAGGTCATCATGGGTATAAAGATGGTAAAACAATAACTGCCAGGCCAAAGCCAATTATTATTATAATAAAATAAGGAGCTGAAGATAGATTTGGCAGTGTGGGGTGTGGGAGATGATGCAAATGAAAAATACAGGTGAAAGAAACAAGATATTGTGGGTAAAAGTATGAACCAAACACATGTGATTCTCTTTTCTGAGACTCTGCTGACATTTCACGGGGACATGAAGGCGTGAATCTCCAATGTGATAAAAGTACAAGAAGGGGAAACTGAGGGAGGAGAGATTTCTAGAGCGAAGGCAAGTTAAGTGGGGGTATCGGAGAGGGTACGGTCCCGAGCAGGAAAGGGGAGCCTGCAGCGCCTGCCAGAGCACCACGTGACCCCAGATGGGTAGGCGCCAGTTTGGCCAGCATGGGACCAAGGCACAGCTGGAACAAGTGGACTGATGCCGCGTCCTGCACTATTGGTGGAGACCTTTCCAGATGCCTCCACCCCAACGCAGAACGCCTAACCGCCAAGCATTTACCCCAACTCTCTTCCCGGTCAAAAGGTCAGAGTCGGGTTCTTGGGGGGCAGTAACCAAATCAGAGAGAAGTGTAGCAGCTCTGGTGAACGCTGGGGCCCCAAGAGCAAGGAATTCACTTGCTGGGATTTAGGAATCCCCCTGTAATCGCGGCTCCCCGGCTGCTCAGCCAACGTGGAACACTGGTGACATGCCCGCCCTACTTCTTCAGAGCTCCAGGTCAGCTCTGTGTTGTCCCTCTCAGAGCCGAAAGATTGAGGCACCACAATAACCCCAGGCGGACAGAGAATTCAGGAACAGCAGAGAGCTTTTAGAAAGTTCTACTTTGTATATCCAGAGATACTCAAGAGGATATCACATCCATGAGATGAAAATACAACATTTAGAAAAAGAGCAAATCAGAAAGAAGTTGGAAATTAAAAAGTGATTGCCAAAATTTTTCTTCCTTTTAAATATCTTCACTTTTAGGCCATACAGCACAGAGAAGACAAATAATGACTCTATATGGCATCTTACTATGGTGATAGACAGTGACCGTAATAGAAGGCTGAGGACTGGATAATATGGGTGAATGATGAAACCAGTGTTGTTTATGTGAAACCATCATGAGATTGTATATTAATGATACTTTAATATAAATAAATATCTTCATTTTTTCAGGGCAGTTATAGGTTCACAGCAAAATTGAGCAAAAGGTATATAGACTTCTTACATACCTCCCGCGTGCCCAGCCCCTCCCCCACTGCCAGCCACCCCACCAGAGGGCCCGCTTGTCACCACTGAGGACCCTAGCGTCACAGTTCACCTCGGGGTCACACCTGGCGCTGTGCACCCCATGGGGTCGGGCACATGTATAAAGACACAGACCCGCCACTATGAAGTCTCTTCCAAGTAAAGGACCAAGGAGATTAAGGTCAAAAACCTCAAAGGAAGTTGACAAAGAAATGAGAAGGTGTAAGTTCTAGACTAAGTGATGATTAGAGAAGAGAAAGGGAAGAAAATAATGACAGAAATATGGGATGAATTTTCCAGAACCAAAACCTCCGCACTGACATGACAGGGTAGCTTTCGAACTCACAAAAAGCAGATGTGCCAAGCTTCCATGAAAAAGGGGAAAGGAACACTTAAAAATACAAAAAGATGTTTAAAACTTTTCGAAATAAAGAGAAATACAAATTAAAACAAGTATCATTTGTCACCTGTCAGATTCAAAAACATGAAAATGCTAGAATAAGCCAGTGTGTCAGGTAAGACACGGCGCAGGACAGAGACATCCCCGCACACACTCCTCACAGGAAGGCGAATGGAACAAACTACGGAGGGCGAGTCGTCCGTATTTAATAAAATTCAGATACGCATGCCCTTCACCTCACGATTACTCTTCTAGGAGGTTATTCCATAGATACTTGTGCAATGACCTCTTCACAGGCATTTTTCTTTGCAGCATCATAATAGCAAAAAACTGGGAACAAACTGATGTTTATCTACAGGCCACTGGATAAGTAGGTTTGCCATATCCACACATCAGAAAGCTCTGCAGCTATAAAACAGAATGTGAGATTTCTGAGACATCTGCCTCTCACTGATGTCACTGCCAAGCAGGAGGGCAGTCCGAGAAGGGTCGTCAGGAAACCGACGAGGCGCCGAAGGAGCAACAGTTCAGGGAACCGGGCACTTGGGCGAGAGAGATGACCTGCGCGTGAACACAGCACGGATGACGGCTGGGGCTCCCGAGGCCGGAGCTGGCGCTGCGACATGGATTCCGGCACAACACAGAGCCCTGCCTAAGAAAGAGAGCTGGCGAGCAGTGACGAGGGCCACCTTGCAGAGAGATCGGCCTCTTGTCGCTCCAGGGAAGTGCTCAAAGCAGGCTTTCCACAGTCCTCGGCTGTTAAAAAGGCTCAGAGTTCTTCATGGCTGTGTTTTATGCACCCCGGGATTTTGTGAAGGTGCTTCACTGAGTCTGTATACAGCTGATTGAATTGCATCCTGAAAGCGTGTTTTAGTCATTAAATATGTAAACTAATGGAAATCAAAATGCTCAGATGGATTATATATATCAATATCTTTATGAGGTGAAACTTCACTAACATAACATTAACCATTTTAGTGTGAACAATTCAGTGGCTTTGCACAAAGCTGTGGAACTACCCACCACCTCTACCTAGTTCCAAAACATTTCCACCCCCTAAAGGGAAACCCTGTGCCCATTAAGCAGCCACTTGCCACTCCCCCTTCCCACCAGCCCTTGGCACCCAACCATCTGTTTTCCGTTCCTGTGGATTTACCTATTCCTGGTATTCCACACCGGAGAAGCAGGTACCGTGTGATCTCTTGTATCTGGCTTATTTCACTCTGCATAAGGTTTTCAAAGCTCATCCCTATCACTGCATATGTACTTTGTTCCTTTTATAGATGAATAATATTGCATTACACACACACACACCCCACAATTTGCATATCCACTCATCCCTCGATTCACACCTGGGTTGTTCTTACCTTTTGCCTACTGTGCGCAGTGCAGCTACAAACATTCGTATACGAGTATTTGAATATCTGTTTCAATTCTTTTGGGTCAAAACCTAGACGTGGAATTGCTAGTCCTATGGTAATTCTATGTTAACTTTTTGAGAAACTGCCAAGCTGTTTTCCACGGTGCTTGAACCATTTTGCTTTCCTATCAGCAACATCCTAGGGTTCCGATTCTCCCCCCTCATCAACACTTATTTTCCTTTTTAAGTTACAGCCATCCTCGGTGGGGTGATGTGGTATCTCACTGTAGCTGAGACTGCATTTCCCTGACAACTAACTATGTTGAAAACCTTTTCCTGTGCTCATTGATCATGTATTCCTTCTCTGGAGAAATGGTCCTTCCCCTATTTTTAAGTTGGGTTGTTTGTCTTGTTAAGTTGTAAGAGTTCTTATATATTTCTGGATACTATTTACCATGAATATGACTTGCAAATATTTTCTGCCATTCAGTAGGTTATCTTTTCATTTTTTTTTATAATTCCTTTGATGTGCAAAGTTTTTTATTTTTTATGAGGTCCAACTAATCCTTTTTCTGTTCTTACTCCTGTTTTTGATGTCTAAGAATCCATTGCTAAATTCAAGGTCACGAAGACTTATCCCTGTGTTTTTTACTAAGAGTTTTTATAGTTTTAGAGCTGACACTTAGGTCTCTGATCCAGTCTGAGTTAGGTTTTGTATAGAGCGTGAAATAGGAGTCCAACTTTGTTCTTTTGTGTTTGGGATGTCCAAATGTTCCAGCAACCTTTGTTGAAGAGACTATTAAATGGTCTTGAGACCCTCCTCAAAATCAAATGGCCATAGATGTGCAATACAGATTTGTTTCTAGACTCTCAAATCCATTCCATTGTTCTATATGGCTGTCTCTATCCCAGTAATAGTGTTTTGATTACTGCGGCTTTGTAGTAAAAGTTTGGAATTGGCAGGTATGAGTCCTCCAACTTTGTTCTTTTTCAGTATTATTTTGACAATTTGCACCCCCAGCCCAGTTATGTGCAATTTTAATACATTAGACAACAGCAAAACGTCTATGTGTTTGAATGGTTTAGCTTTATAATACATAAATATTACCAATTTAAACTCTTATAACTAAATACTAACAAAATAATTTTTAAAGAGTATGGAATCCAGACTGGAGGACCTTCCTTGGTAACGGCATCAAGATGTGCGGGGACTGTGTGGAGAAGGAATATAGCAGCCGCAGTAACATCTGCCTGGAGAATGGATCTTTCTTGCTGAACTTTACAGGCTCTGCAGTGTGCAGCAAGTGGGATTTTATGCTGATCACCAACAAATCTTCCAAAGAGGAAGATGGAGAAGAAATAGTTACCTATGATCATCTGTGCAAGAATCGTCAGCACGTAGTAGCCAGGCATGAGTATACATTCAGTATCATGGATGAATTTCAGGAGCATACCGTGCTGTGTCTGTTATGTGGCAAAGCTGAAGACACCATCAGTATTCTCCCTGCTGACCCTCAGCAAATGACTCTCTTACTCTAAGGATCTCTCTGCAGTTCTGTTTTAACTATGTTGTGTTGGTTTACAATACAGCCAGCCTGATGGTTTGTCTTAGTTTATAATTATTTGCTTTTCTTTCTGCTTAGACTTACCTATTTTTTGAAAGTAGTTCAGGGGATTGCTGGTCTTTAGAGCTGAACTCTTCTGCTAATGTTCCCAGTTCACATCAGTGCAGCCAAAGTGAAGCATCTTTGTTAGCAGTTATGTGGTTAAAAAAATAACTAGGATAGGAGAACACCTGGTGCCCAATAACAAGGCTGATTTTAGGACTGGGGCACTAAATATACAAGATGAGCTTGGAGCAAAAAAAAGGAAGCGCCCCCCCAAAAATCACAATGAATGGGAGTATGCAAAGGTACGTTGAGTCAACTGATTGAGACCCCAGTGCCAAAGCTGGAACAATTTGAGCAACAAAATAAAGTAGTATTGGATTATAACCCAAACTATAACTAAATATCCACGAGTCCATGCTGATATAAATAAATGATTGAATAAATAAATACAGAAATAGGAGATGATAAATCTCCCATGCAGAAGAATTTCAAGTAATATACGTAGATAACCCCATTCCTTAAGCATGGCTTGTACATAGCAACTTCTTTACAAAGAGTAGAGAATGGGAAGGGGGAAAGTAACTTTACAGTGGAGAATCCTGACACAGCTGAGCTCAGCCAGGTGACCAAGACTAACGTCCTTGATGATAAGCCATGCTGATAGCACGTACCCTCGATATGAGTGAGAAGACGGCACTTGACCTTTGTGGTCTTCCTCCCAAAAACTTAACAACCCATCTAATCATGAGAAAAACATCAGATAAATCCCAGATGAGGACCAGTCTGCAAAACAGCTGACCGGCGCTCCTGCTCCTCAAAACCCTCAAGGTCATCCAAGACAAGCAAGGCTGAGAAGCTCTCACAGCCGAAAAGAGCCCAAGGAGACATGACAACTAAATGTGATGCGGTGCCCTGGGTAGGATCCTGGGGAAAAGGGGCATCTGGTTATGATTAGGGAAGTCTGAAAAAAGTGGGGGCTTTAGTTAGTCAAATAGATAAATAGAATGATTTCAGTTGCTCCAAAAAGACCTTGGAAAACCTCACCCTGCGTGGCTGCAAGAGCACTGACTTGGGGGTCACAGACCCTGGCACTCGGGCTTCTCTGCCATTTGGTAGCGGTTTGACCATTAAGCAAAGCATTACTCCGGACTTTATTGTCCAATTTCTGTAAAAGTCAGGCTAATAAAAATTGATATATATTTCCTCACAGTATTGTTAAAATGTCCAAAGGAACAATGAATGCAAAATGCTTTGGAAAGCATATAAAGTACTAGATACAGTGAGCTGGTTTCAGTTAGTGCTTCGCATTCTGATATCAAAACTAAAAGGCCGGGCATTAGAAATAAAATTGTTTCCTCTTCATATCTAAGAGATTTGGAACTAAGATTCTGAACTAAGTCTTTGCTTATGGGAAAAAAAGTGAGCAAAGTGCTCCTTGTTGATACCAAGGAAATGATCTGCAATAATATAATAGGAATAATGGCGGTGGAGGTTTATTGAGTACTTACTGTGTGCCAAGGCCTTTTTAAGCATTTATTTAATCCTCGTTAACAACTTCATGAAGTAGGTACTGTTGTTACTCCAATTTTACAGCCAAAGGAACTAAGGCATAAAGAAGTTAAGGAACTTGCTCAAGGTCACAAAGCTAGTTTAGTGCGGTGACTCCCTCTCAATAATGGTGTTGAGTCCACTGAATTATAAGGGTCTGGAAAGGTTAGGGAGAAACTGAGACTCTCACTGCCAGCGCTTGCAGGAATCCAGGCATGTTAGACCAGTATCCTTAGGCATCAGTTGTTTTATTCCTGGAAAAAGTTTTCCACTTTTCTGCAAACCTTTATCTGACCTACTGAGAATATCGTTTGGTGAAATGAATCCACAAAGCAGAGAAAATGCTTCATTACTTTAAGTAACAGCACTAAGCCTATTATACCCTCTGAATTGTCCCTTCTTGGGGTTTGCTAATGCTTCCAACTTAGTCATTTGAAGCTCCAGAGTACAATTTTATGTGCCCCTACTGATATCCTCATCTGTGGCAGATTATATAATTATCTATTTTGGACTATACATATTAAAACCTTAGAACTTTAAAAACATGAAGTCTTATCTATATATTTCATTGTTAAACCAACAGTGTGCTTTATCTTCTAGAATTTTGTATATCTAATAAAAACCACTTGAATCCAAAAAAAAAAAAAAATATATATATATATATATATATATATATTGTTAAGTAAAAAAGAAAGAACTGGGCAAGAACACTGTGTAGAGTTTGTTGCCACTAAAACTTTGAAAAGAATATACTTTGTGTGTGTGTGTGTGTGTGTGTGTGTATAATATACATATTACACATAGCATGCTCTGGAAAAATACAGATGATTGTGCTAAAAGAACTTAGCTTCTGAGAAACTGAGTTATTGGGAGACAAGGGTGGAAGGGAGATTTCGTTTCACTAACTGCTCTTTTGTTCTTTTTGAATTTTGTAAACTGCATGTTTATAATTGATTTTTAAAATCATTTGTATTAAACATTTAAATTAATTAAAAAACCAGACGCTCTAAAACAGAGAAGATGATAGATAATCTGCATGTGGGCTAAGAAAAACCTCTGGAAGAATGCCAGTGATGGTTCTGCAGGAACTGGTTTGTGCCCTCCCTGGGTCCCTGTGTGAGCTTTGGCACCTATTTGTGAAACAGTGGCCAGGGCTGAAGAGGAAGCCAAGGTGCCAGTAAAACAGTGCTTGCTTGATGTGGTGCTAATTGGCCCCGCAGGGACCATTTTGCCCAAATGAGCTCATCAACTCAGGCAACATATGGTCACCTATCAAAATTATGAAGCCTGATTAAATGGTTTCCTAGTATTTTATTTGCTTACAATTTATATTTCGACTCGTTCAGGGCAGACAGAGGGGGAATTATCAGCTTTATTCATTAACTCTTTCTCAACATGTAAGGTAGAGAAAAAGATGAAATACATTGCTATAGTACATTTTTTGTCATCTTAGAATTAGCTGCATTTAAAAACAATCATAACTTAAGAACTCATGCGTGGATGTATGAAAACATAATTCCTGATAAAAATACAGAACAATTATTTCTTCTAGAACTTTGCTTTGTGACAGGTGTCTGTTCTAGTCAATCAAAATGTCATTTCCCCACAGTCATGCACAGAGTGAAGAGAACTTAAGAAATATTTAATATGCAGAGACTTATCACAATGACTGACAACTACTGTAGGAAATCCACATCTTAGTCTCCTACGGAAGGCAAATTCGAGAGTCAGGTCAGTAAGAGGGCTCAGACTCACTTAGGAAATAACAGTTTACTACCCATTAATGAAAGAGAGGATCTTATAGCAAAGGAAAATTATTTCAGTTTGCCTCAAATTAGAAATATGTCAGAAGAAAAATGGCCTACTGAGTTGAGCATTAAAATATTCATGAAAAGAATATCTTCAAAGAGATTGATAATTATAAACGCTGTGCTTGACGTATGTGTATACGGCACTCCAAGGAGAAACGTTCTGAGGCCTAGGAGGTGCGAGATTTTCAAGTTACACAATGAGTTGAGGGAATTGAAATGAGATAGGAGATGCAAAGCCAAGATCATGCTTCTCGCTAGTTAATTACTGCTTCCCCTTCCTCCCTCCTCCAAGTTTTCCCATTTTAGGAAAAGGTATCATCTTCACAATCATTCTAGCTAGACTCTGGGAGTCACCTGAGATTCTCTCTGTCAGCTCTCAAGTCATTCAGTGACCAAGTACCGATGGGTGCTACTCCTGGATGTTTAATGAAACCATCCCTTTTCTCCCAACCCTCTTTAGGCCCATTTCTTTTTTCTGGATCAGGGCATGGTTTCCTCACTGAGTTCCATTCTTTGGTTCTCGCCCTGCCACTCTCTGGCCTTGAACTCTGCCTTCTATGCTGCAGCCACAGTGACCTGAGACACATCTGATTGCTACCTGCTCTGCTTCTAGTGTGTGTGTCGTGCCTGCCCACTGCCCACTGCCCACAGCATGCACCGCATTCAGGAATGGTCCCTCAGGACACATCCCGTACATCACAGCTCCCGCCCTGGCTGTCTTCCCTGGGAGGCTCTGGTGGTGACATTCTGCACTTCTCGGCAGCTGGCAGTTTCCTTCTCACTTTCGGAGGCTCGGCTTAGGCCAGCTCTCTGGCATCCTGAATCCTTAGATGAGGCTGAGGGACCCTCAGCCTCTCATAGTGCCCTGACCACTACCTACAGGGTCCAGATTACAAGGACTATGTTTTACCAAATCACTTTGTATGTGTATTTGAATCTCTCATCTAGCTATAAATCCCAAGAGGACATATAAAAACCTAGAAAGCTATGTAAAATATAAACTTAACCTGAAATATTTCATCTGCCATGTTGGAGAAAAATTTCTAATTCCAGGTGGTAATTTGTTAAGAACAATAAAATTTTTACTTATTTATATTCTGCATCATTCCTAGAAGATTTGAGACAATAGAGAAATAAGCCAAGGTGGTTTGATCTCAAATCTAATAAAAGGTCTTTGGGAAACAACTATGCAAATGATGTTTGCTTCTTCCCTGTAAAACATTCAATATGATAAACCATGAACTTGGTAATTTCTGAGCTGGCCTTTTCCTTTTTTCACCTATGAAGTGGCCTTTAAAAAATATATATATATATACATATATATTGAAGAACTTCAACAGAGCAGTGAGCAGTGAAAGAAGTATAAAAAATACCTACGTTTATAAAGATATTATTTTAATTAAGCAAAGATGCTCCTTGTCAGAATATATGAGCCAAAGTTTTTAAAAAGTCATTTCAACTGCAGCCAAAATTTTCACAATGCTTTAAGACAGTTACAGTTGAAATGGCAAGAAAAATCAGGATAGTTCAGAGGACGGCAGAGAACAGGCAGCATCTCAGGGAGGCGTAAGTGGCAGCTATCCTCACGCCTGTTTATCGCTTAAGGCAGAGACACCAGAATGCTACTGTTGGGTCACGGTTGCAGCATTAAAATCTTGAATGCGCAACTGGATAGGAAAGTATGCAAACAAAATAACACACGGCAGTACCAAAATAATGAGCTAGAGCCTTTTCATCTCACACGAGGCTCTAGACCTCGCTGCACTGAGCATGGCTGTGAGCCTGAGCATCAGCATCTGGGAGCTTGTGAGAAATGCAGACTTTCAGGCTCCACTACTGACCTACTGACCCAGACGCTGCATTTTTAACAAGATCCTCTGATGATCTACAGGTGTATTAGAGCTTGAGAAGCTCTGCTTCTGGTGACCTCTGCAATTCCCAGTGACGTTCTAGTTGAAAAATAGAGAATCTCTGTGCTTGAAGCCTGTCCATAGGGTAAAACTAGGGATTCATTTTACAGTTGTCTTCTGTGTGTATCTTCAGCGGGAGAGTTAAATACTGAATCAGTTTAATTCCAATACTAAAATTATCATCTTATACACACACACACATAAAGTTTGTATCTTTCCACTGTGATTATTTGAACTCATACCGGCAGGAGATCATCAGAGATCATGTAGTTTAGTATCTTGTGCTTCACAGAATCGTATCACTCCAGATCAGTGAGGTCTGCGCTTATTTGGAAGCCCGTCAAACTCTCATCAATTTCCTTTAGCCACTTACTCCACTACTTAAATTAATACTGTAAGGAAATTCATAAACTAAATTCCTAAAGTCCATTTCTTATTCTTCCATTATCAGAACAATCAGCAACCCCCTTCTGTCGAGTTCCAAGTTGTGCAAACTCTGTGGTGATTCTGGAGCACCTGGATCAAAGTGGCCAAAACGTGTAACGTGTGGTCATGAAACATCTCCAAAGGCACAAAATACAATCTGTGTTCCTGGAGGACATGATGTAAACATAAATGGTGTTAGGAATAAAGGAGGTCTAAAAATATGTCAGGGTGTAATGCGACAAACCCCATGTAGAAGATGTGGCATAATGCAGTGCGTTCCTCTTTATAAAAATGGCTTTTTTAAGAAGACCTCATCTTAAAGAGAGAGGATCTTTTAATGCTTTCTTCTCTAGGGCATCAATTTGAAAAACTCTAAGATACTGAGTTTGACCAAAAAAGTTGAGGTAAGTTAACAAAAGTTGACTCAGTTTTCACATTTGGGAACTAGCAACAGGGATTCTTCCCAAACGACCATGTAGCAACGAATAAACTTAATCTGTGATAAAGAAATTAGAACATTAGGTCAGAGTGCAGGGCAAAATCTGAAGAGCATACTCACTCATACTGAGAGAGGACATTCTAGAAATACACAAAACCACAGACCAGAGATGTCAAAATCCTTACAAGGAACAAAAACATCCCCCACTTCTAAAGCCAGTAAAATGTTACTTTTAACATATGTATAATATACAAGTTATACATTAAAACAGAATTATTATTACTGACCGGTGAAGGCACCCCCGCAGGGTCCCTCGGGGTGCACAAAGAATGCAAGGCCCTAACCTCCCTTCACCGGGGCCAGTTCCCAGGGCCATGTCTGTGACAAGTAACCCTGTGGGATGAGGTAATGTCTCCCCCCAGCCAAGAGCAGGCTGCCGACTGCTTGCTCTAGCGGCAGTGCACCTCCCAGGCTCCCAAGACCTCCCTGGGACACAGCCTGCTGTGCGTGCAGGCATCTGTCATGGGCCTGACATCACCCAGGTGATGTCAGCCTGAGGGTGGGGAAAACCCAGACCCTGCACGGTTCTTCACAGTGACACTGAAAAAAACCATGGCATTACTGTGATTTATCTTACTGGATCGAGGTTCTTAAACAGCAAGATGTCTTTGCAAGCCTCTTGCAATCGATTTCTTTGATCATCAGTTTTTGGATGTATAATCTAAAATGAAAACAAATTAACAAACAGTTAGTTTACTCACCTTATTCGTAAGGGATAAAATCTCCTCGGAAGGTGTTTGAAGGAAGAACTGTTAGTGCCTGAGGTTCACTTCGGGTGACTACACATTAACTACCAGCCCACAAAGTGGGGAAAGGAATGTAACTTGTCTCCGGGAGGTGGTGCACATTTATCAATACGGCCCTGGAACATTTTTCAAGGGAGTATTTTCCCCCAGGTTAGCAAGTTCATTCTGTCAAGGTCTGTGACTGGCTAATCACTAGGGTCTCCAAAGCTCCCAGCCAGTGGGAACACAGAAAGGACAAGAGGTTACAAAAGCTAGGCTGCAAATCGAGAGACACTTTATTCTGTTCAATATTATTCTTTCATACTGCTTCATACTCTTTACCACTGAGTTTAGTTCTTTCAGGATGTAGCTCTTTCCTTTGAAATGTGATAAAGTCTCCAGAAGTGGGTAAATTCATACACGCATATTGCATTAGATGTTAAATTGAGCCCTAGGTACAATATATGTAACGACTCCCACAGGGAGTGGTTTTTCCAGAAGGAGTAGGCAGTCATGCTCCGCCACACCAAGAGACTGTGAATACGAGCAAAAACGAATCCGGCAGTCCTGCCCTGCTCACTTTAGAATGAGCTCAGAGCCAACCAGCGTGCCCTACTCCTTGTGAACTTCCGTTCCAGGAGGGTGGGTGCCAACAGAATGCCCTCGGCCAGCACGGCCTGCCACCTCTCCAGAGTCCCTTTTAACTAGCAGAAGGCTTACCTGGCTTGGACTACAAGGCTTAGACTTTTGTGAACACTGGTAGTTTGAACTATAAAATTGAGTTAGAGAGGTGAGACACAGTCCTAGAAGCAGCAGGCCCTGTGTCATCTCTGGAGCCCTAATCAACACCTTCTCCTAAGCCCACTGTTCCCTCACAGAGGGACGAGCTGCCTCACCTCGCCAACCAGAATCGGGCAGGGCTCTGTGCCCACGAAGCTATCAAAACTCACAACAGGGAAAAGCCAGCATTTCAAACCCATCTTGGATGGCTGAAAGTCAGTGAAAGTCATAGGCCCAAGAAGAACTGAGGGGATGTACAGTACATGTGTACAATTTTTGTGTGTACTATTTACTTACCACACAAAAGCCTAATAGCCCGGGACAGAGGACATCATTCCATTTTTTTCCTATAAGGGTAAGGTATGTGCAAACTTTTGTTTACCATCTAATCAATATTCATCTCAAACTAGATTCTAAGGACATATGGACACAGAAAGAACAGATCCTGGTGCCCACTAACTCTCTGCTATGCAAGAAACTTTAAAAATTGGGGTATTAGCTAAATCATGCCAACCAAAATCCACTTCTCCCTATTTCAAGTAAGGAAGGCTAGCACAGCACAACCCAACAGCAGAAGGTTATTTCTTACTTCACAAAATCCATCTAGAACCTCACACTGTAACAATCATAAACGCCTGCCTGCTGTAAACCCCGGAGAGAAAAGGCTGAGGATACCATGTCACCATTGCAGAATTGACATTCTTGGCCCAAGGTAGAGCCACCCCTGCCCAGGGAACCATATCAGCAAAATGAGACGTCGTAACTTCCATGTTCCTGTAAAGGCTGCGCCTGACCACAAACGTAGTGCACCCAGCCAGCCAGTCCCCAACACCACGCCAGCTCCACGCTCTAGGCTTACTTCCTTCTCCTTATCATTTTCCATTGTCTCTTCCTTGTTCCTTATTCTCTCTCCCAACAAAGCTGCCTGCCCTCTGCCCCATTCTGAAGGTCTCTGGACCTCTGGGCACGAGACTGCCTGTTTCATAAAGCGTTGAAGTTCGCCTGTGTCACCTGAACTGTCTTGTTTAACCATTTTTAACACTGACTTGCACGTACTTTACTCTTATCATCAGTTTAAGTCTTTCTCCCCAACCCATTCACTGTGTCTGAACCCCTCACACAAAAGCCCAGCTTTTCCTCCTCTCTCTCTCTCCTGCTACTTCTATTCTTATGAGTTAGCTCTTCTAAACTGTTTTGCGATCCTGCACCACTGCTAGTGTCCACTGAGCTCCTCTTTGCCTGCCTTTTCCTCTCTGTTCCCTCTCCTCACTGTCACTCCTCAGTACCTAGAGTCCTTTACGTATTGTATTACCCCCTCATTAAAATCCTGCTCTGAGTCCTGTAAAGCAAACAGTCAGAAATCAGGTGAGTCTTTGAAGTGTTGGGTCTTTGCCCTGTGACCAAATGCTCAGAAGATACTCTCCCACTTCTAAAGTCTCGTTTTCTTCTGTTGGGTTTGCTTTGATCCTACATATGAGATCTGCATCTGGATAATTAAGGCTTTGGCTATATACTCATATGTGGTTTTTATTATACTACAGGCCCCTTTGTTTTTTATTAGAATTGATTTGTAATTTCAGGATAAAAATCTTATTTGTTAAACAAATATTTATGTAGCATTTACTATGTGCTAGGCACTGTTTCAAGGGCTTTAAAAATATTAACTTATTTTAGCCTAGTAATGGACTCATGAAGCAGGTAACTCTTTATGCTAAGTAAAGTAAGTCAGAGAAAGACAAATACCTATGATCTCACTTATATGTTCAGAAAATGAACTTGCCCATTAACTTCTTCAATGTCACAACTTCAGAAGCTGAAGAGCTGGGATTCATCCCTGGCAGGCTGGCTACAGAGTTTATACTCTATACCAGGGGCAGCAAACTATGGCCTACAGCCAACTTTCTCTTTGCAAGGGCCCTGGACTAAGAACTTTTTTTTAATGATTTGGGGGGGGAGGTGGTAGGGGGAGACCAAAAGAATATTTCTTTACACTTGAAAATTATATGAAATTCAAGCATCCATAAATAAAGTTTTAACTTGCACAATTAACAGACCCATAGATCAATGGAATAGAATAGAGAGCCCACATATAAACCAACACATATATGGCCAATTAATATATGCTAAAGGAGCCATGGACATACATTGGGGAAATGACAGCCTCTTCAACAGCTGGTGTTGGCAAAACTGGACAGCTACATGTAAGAGAATGAAACTGGATTACTGTCTAACTCCATACCCAAAAGTAAACTTGAAATAGATTAAAGACCTGAATATAAGTCATGAAACCATAAAACGGAAGGAAAACATAGGCAAAACTCCCTTGAATATAAACATGAGCAACTTTTTCATGAACATATCTCCCTGGGCAAGGGAAACAAAAGCAAAAATGGACAAGTGAGTCTACATCAAACTAAAAAGCTTCTGTACAGCAAAGGACACCATCAGCAGAACAAAAAGGCATCCTACAGTATGGGAGAATATATCCATAAATGAAATATCCCAGAAGGGGTTAACATCCAAAATAAAGAGCTCACATGCCTCAACACCCAAAAAGCAAATAACCTGATTAAAATATGGGTGGAGGATAGGAACAAACACTTCTCCAAAGAAGAAATTCAGATGGCCAATAGGCACATGAAAAGATGCTCCACATCACTAATCATCAGGGAAATGCAAATTAAAACCACAATGAGATATCACCTCACACCAGTAAGGATGGCCAACATCCAAAAGACAAGGAACAACAAATGCTGGTGAGGATGTGGAGAAACAGGAACCCTCCTACACTGCTGGTGGGAATGTAAATTAGTTCAACCATTGTGAAAAGCAATATAGAGGCTCCTCAAAAAACTAAAAACAGAAATACCATTTGACTCAGGAATTCCATTCCTAGAAATTTACCTGAAGAAAACAAGATCCCAGATTCAAAAAGACATAGGCACCCCTATGTTTACTGCAGCACTATTTACAATAGCCAAGAAATGGAAGCAACCTAAGTGTCCATCAGTAGATGAATGGATTAAGAAGATGTGGTACATATACACAATGGAATATTATTCAACCATAAGAAGAAAACAAATCCTACCATTTGCAACAACGTGGATGGTGCTAGAGGGCATTATACTCAGTAAAATAAGGCAGGCAGAGAAAGACAAGTACCAAATGATTTCACTCATCTGTGAAGTATAACAACAAAGCAAAAACTGAAGGAACAAAACAGCAGCAGACTCACAGAACCCAAGAATGGACTAATAGTTATCAAAGGGAAAGGGGTTGGGGAGGGTGGGTGGGAAGGGAGGGATAAGGGGATTAAGGAGTATTATGATTAGCACACATAATATAGGGGGGGTCACAGGGAAGGCACTATAGCACAGAGAAGACAAGTAGTGACTCTATAGCATCTTACTATGCTGATAGACAGTGAGTGCAGTGGGGTTTGTGGTGTGGACTTGATAATATGGGGGAATGCAGTAACCACAATGTTGTTCATGTGAAACCTGAGCACAAGATTGTGTATCAACAATACCTTAATAAATAAATAAATAAATATAAAGTTTTAGTGGAACACAACCTCACACATTCAGTTATGTGTTGTTTATGGCTGTTTTCAAGCTATGACAGTTGAGCTGAGTAGTTGTGATACAAGCTGTGTGGCTCCCAAAGCCTAAAATATTGTCATCTGAAAATAGTAAATTTTTCGATTAAAAAAGAAAAGATTTACAGAAAAAGTTTGCCGATCCTGTTCTAACTAAACCTCTGTGGGTTTTCAATGTAAAAAGTTAGAAAACCAACTAATAAATAAGATGTACTTAGACATTTCTTAACAAAAACACTGTTGTACCTATTTTGCTAAGAAAGGGAAATCTGTATAAAATATTTTCTTATTTGTCCAATTCACTCTTCACACAGAGCTGAAAGCACATTTTAAAAACTTTAATCAGAGCACGGCATTCTCCAGCTGACCACCCTGATGGAGCCCAGCAAGTTGACCGAGAATTAAATCCCGACCCAGTCCTCCTCCGCTCTCACCTCAACCTCTCAGCCCCAACCACACCTGCCTTCACTCGGAACCTCCCAACTCTTGCCCTCCGACGCAATCAAGTCAAGCCAAACGCATGCCAGACTTGGGCAAAACTCTCCCCCTCTCCATCCTTCCAGCCTCACCTCAAGGAGGCCTTCTCCAACTCCTCCATTTCTGTTGTCTTGGGACTGCTGTGAATTTACTTGCTTGTTGTCTACTTCCACCATTAGACTCAGCTCCAGGGTGTCAGGGACTTACCCTCTGTGCTCACCACTGTCTGTCTACCCAGCACCGGCCAGGTACGCAGAAGGCACTCCAAAAAAAACCTTCATGGAGTAACAAAGAATGCTCCACTCTTAAATTCACCAGTTCTTGTCTTCTGGTTTCTACACACTAGATGTACATAACCATTATATTTTCATTACTAAACATATTCCAACTAAAATTTATTGTTTTCCAAAATCAATCTTAAGTATTTAATTTTCTTTGAACGCAAAGAATAAATGCTTATTTATACTAGTCTGAGATTTAAGAATTTGATGATTAGAGTCTCTGAAATAATACAAAATATCCAAATGAAATGTTGCTTTATCAAAACACACAATGTTTTCCTTACTGACATTTTCCAATATCAGCTTAGAGCCAATTAATTTTGAAATCTGTGATAATGATTTCCAAGGGCTATGGTGCAATTTGACTCACACATTAGACAAAAAAACTGTACAGTTTTTAAGTAACATGTTCAGAGGAGAAAGTAGTCAACCAAATGGAGAACCTGAAGCACTTTACCATAACTAAAGGATCATTAGTAAATCAATTACCCAAAACTATTTAAAGTAACATAGGAAGAAATGACAGGCAACAACTCTTGAGGTGAATGCCCAACCCACAAAGATTCCTCCTTCTCTAGAAATTGCCCTTATTTATAAGCGGTGCCTAGTAACCAAGTCTGCCCTTCTCGGCCCTGGCCACCTGCCACCTAGTTGAGTCTCTTTGAGAAACCCTCCCCACAGAAACTGGGATTTTAAACTGAGAGAGACAGGAGTAAGAGGGATAGGTAGCCGGGTCCCTTTCAGAAACAACGCTCGGAAGCCCTGTACTGTTGCTGTGCAAGGAGCCTACAGGTGGTGGGCTGGCTCCTGTCTGCTAACTCCAGCTTCGGTTTGTTTTGTTCTCTTTTACTCTTTCTGGACTTCTGTTATGATTTCCAAGTATGTTGAATAATCTTCCTATTTTCTCTTTTTCTTTTTCTTTCAGTGCAATTGGGTTCTTTTACAAAGCCAATGAATGACCTGGTACTGCCTCCCCAAAAGAACTTAGAAGCCAGTTGGAGTGATCCGGTCAAATCACTTGACTCACCATATAGAACAAGGGGAGCTAAGAGTTTCAAGGCCATGAGATACTGAATATTGCTTTCAAACTGTATTTTCAAATGTTCTTTAATTTAGATGTTTACTAAATAAGTTAAACCAGCTCATCAAACACCTCAATTACTAAGTTTTATCATATACTTTTATACACAATAGAAAGGATGCATGCAGTTCTCAAAGTCACCCATTATTGTTTCTGCTAGAAACATAAATAAAGTATACAAGAGGGGAGGTCTGTTTTTTCAGACTATCTGGAGTGGTAACAGCATATTACACATTAGTAAAAACATCTTGATCTTAAGGCAACATAATTTTGGGGCTGGAATTTATGGATTTTATCAAAATAATTTAAGTTCCAGGAGCATAAAATGAATTCCCACAACCCTACTCTTGGGAATCCCCACAGGTAAGAAAGTGAAATGGGATTTCATTCAGGATCTTCTCTGTTATATGATCTTTCTACCATTGTATTTTACATATATTTCAGGGAGCTTAAAGATGTAATAACTTAGGGATGCAGATTTCATATTAAAACTCATTCTTAAAAAAAAACAAAACCCATTCTTATTCAAGCATTTGTCAGAGCTACAGAAATGGATTTTTTATGTTTTTAAGGCCAAATAAAAAAGAGGAACTTTTGCAAAATATGTACTCAAAAAAAAAGTAAATTATTATTTTTCCATTTCCAGACACAGTAATCTATTATTTAGTTTACTTTTTACTAGATAAATTATAGAGCTAAAGTACACAGCTTAAAAACTGCTTCAAACCAAACTAGACAAATTCTTATAAAAACATTAGGACCACATATCCGATAAGGGGTTGACATCCAAAATATATAAAGAGCTTACGCACCTCAACAAACAAAAAGCAAATAACCCAATTAAAAAACGGGCAGAGGAGCTGAACAGAAACTTCTCCAAAGAAGAAATTCAGATGGCCAACAGGCACATGAAAAGATGTTCCACATCACTAATCATCAGAGAAATGCAAATTAAAACGACAATGAGATATGACCTCACACCAGTTAAGCTGGCCACCATCCAAAAGACAAACAACAAATGTTGGCGAGGATGTGGAGAAAGGGGAACCCTCCTACACTGTTGGTGGGTATGTAAATTAGTTCAACCATTGTAGAAAGTAGTATGGAGGTTCCTCAAAAAACTCAAAATAGAATTACCATTTGACCCAGGAATCCCACTCCTAGGAATTTACCCTAAGAATGCAGCAGCCAAGTTTGAAAAAGACATATGCACCCCTATGTTTATCCCAGCACTATTTACAATAGCCAAGAAATGGAAGCAACCTAAGTGTCCATCAGTAGATGAATGGATAAAGAAGAGGTGGTACATATACACAATGGAATATTATTCAGCCATAAGAAGAAAACAAATCCTACCATTTTCAACAACATGGATAGAGTTAGAGGGTATTATGCTCAGTGAAATAAGCCAGGCGGAGAAAGAATGATTTCACTCATCTGTGGAGTATGAGAACAAAGAAAAAACTGAAGGAACAAAACAGCAGCAGACTCACAGAACCCAAGAATGGAGTAACAGTTACCAAAGGGAAAGGGATTGGGGAGGATGGGTGGGAAAGGAGGGATACGAGGGGAAAAAGGGGTATTACAATTAGCACACATAATGTGGGAGGGGGAGATATGGGGAAGGCAGTGTAACACAGAGAAGACAAGTAGTGTTTCTATAGCATCTTACTACACTGATGGACAGTGACTGTAATGGGGTATGTGGTGGGGACTTGATAATAGGGGGAGTCTAGTAACTATAATATTGCTCATGTAATTGTACATTCATAATAGCAAAATAAAAAATACAAAATTAATTAAGTAAGTAAGTAAGCAATTAAGTAATTAATTAAAACCCTCCATAGATCTCACAAACAATCTCTGGAACCAACACATGTCACTTTTTGTGGCAAAGGCTTTTCAGATGTAATTAAGTTAAAAATCTTGAAACAGGGATATTTCCCTGAATTATGTGGGTGAGTCCTAAATGCAATCACAATAGTCTTTATGGGAGAGAGACAGAGGGAGACCTGACGTAGAGAGATGATGATGTGAAGGCAGTGTGACCCAGAGGCAGCGATGAGGGTGATGCAGCCACAAAGCAGTGAATGCTGGAAGTCATCAGAACTGGGGAGGCGACAAACAGACTCTTCTCCAGGGCCTCTGGAGGGACTGCACCCACGCGGCATTGATTTTGACTCAGTGATTCTGATTCTAGACTTCTGGTCTCCAGAACTGTGAGAGAAGTGGTTTCTAGAATTTTAAGCCAAGTTTATGGCAATTTGCTACAGCAACTACAAGAAGCTAATATATATGGTCTGTCTTTAATTTTACTTACTACTAATCTATGTCTTAAAAAGAAAAACTGTTAACATAGAGTAAGGTCTTTATTATTCATCCACTCCTGCCTTTTAATTGTACAGTTTAGGACATTTCTATTTAATGTAATCACAAATAGAGTTGGGTTAAATCTTGAAAAAAAAAATTAGGACCTCCAAGAAGTCAGTTTCTGAACAAACTATCTATCAGATTCACAGATTTAAAAAAAAAAAAAAACTACTGTGCTGACTTAAGATGTGAATTTACTGTGATTTTTTTGGCTGTTTCAGAGTAAGCTTCTGTTGTTATAAATTGGTAGGAGCAGAAGACTTTTCTCAGTATTTTTCTTTACTAGAAATTCTGTCTAAGAAAAACATCATCATTAAAGAAAGACAGCTAAAAAAAAAAAAACACTTTTCATCACCAGGCTGTATTTTTGCAAAAGAAATAAAACCATATTTATTTTCATCTTTCCTTTTACCCTTGGATAAAAGGAATTGTACAGAGCTTGAAGTACAAGTAAGCTGGGAGATAAGACTAGGAAGGAAAACAGTCAAAACAATTCCATTACATCTCCTGTTAACATCTTTTCTATTATTTTCCTTATTCAATACAAGACTATAACTTAAAATTAACTTATTCAGTAAATTACATACCCTGGACTCTGCATCATCTTCTTCTTCATCAGGATTATAAGCTTCTGCACAAACTATTAAAAAAAAAACAGGCATTTTAAAGATTCTTTCAGATACTATAATAAATGTATCTTGAAAAATTAATGAGCAGAAAGAGGACCATGATGTAAATAAGCATTAACTCACCTCATCCAGGGCAAACCACCTACCCCCCTAGACCATTGCAATTTATAAGGAATTTATCAAAATATAAAGCTGCACTTTAAGATATTGACAATTGCTTGTTGTATTCTCTTACTCAGAGAAACAGAGCTTAACCTCTTCACCTTCATTTCCAAGCTATAGAAATGTGTAAGATCTAAAAAATTACCTAAAAAGAAACAGACACTCCCAAAAAGTCTAAGTCTGCTGTAAATAATGAATTTAATCATACGGTTATGAGTAACTTTCATAAATTATCCTTGACCCAATCCTCCAGGAGCAAATACTATTAACATTTTTCACATTCCTTTCCCAAACTTTATTCTGAATTAAGTTCTTATTGCATAGGAAATTTTAAAACCTGCTTTTTTCATTTAATACTGTAGGAATTTCACAGGCCATTAGAAACAGTCTGTACACGTTGTTTTATTCCCCTAATGCCAGATACTTAGCTGGCTTCTAATAAAACAACCTTGCAATAAATATCTTCATGCATAAGTTTTGTCTACATTTTAGATTACACTGTAGGAATTATTCCCGAATGTTATTTTGGGGAGCTAAAAGGTACAACAATTTTTAAGGCACAAGCTTCTTTCCAAAAGGATTGTACCCATCAGTATCCCACAAAGAATGTGCAATTAGACTCCTCTAAACTGTATAATAGAACTGGATGTTATTGCTTAAAATCTTTGCCAATTTAGATGAAAAAAGGATTAAAAATTACAAAAATTCAGTAATTGAATTTGAACAATTTTCAAATGTTAAAAAGCGGACTATATTTCTTCCTTTGTCCTTATATGTGAGAAACTTATGTGTGTATTTGATTTTTTGCTTTTACCTATTATGCCTATTTGTTTATTTTTAATGTAGTGACATCAAAGATAAAAATTCCCCCATATGCCAAAGCAATCCTGAGAAGGAAGAATAAAGCTGGGGGAGATTACGCTCCCTGACTTCAGGCTCTACTACAAAGCCACAGTAATCAAGACAATTTGGTACTGGCACAAGAACAGACCCACAGACCAGTGGAACAGACTAGAGAGTCCAGATATTAACCCAAGCCTATATGGTCAATTAATATATGATAAAAGATCCATGGATATACAATGGGGAAATGATAGCCTCTTCAACAGTTGGTGTTGGCAAAACTGGACAGCTGCATGTAAGAGAAGGAAACTGGATTATTGTCTAACCCCATACACAAAAGTAAACTCAAAATGGATCAAAGACCTGAATGTAAGTCATGAAACCATAAAACTCTTAGAAGAAAACATAGGCAAAAATCTCTTGAATATAAACATGAGCAATTACTGAACGCATCTCCTCAGGCAAGGGAAACAAAAATAAAAAATGAACAAATGGGACTACGTCATGCTAAAAAGCTTCTGTACAGCAAAGGACACCATCAGCAGAACAAAAAGGCATCCTACAGTATGGGAGAATATATTTGTAAATGACATGTCCAACAAGGGGTTAACATCCAAAATATATAAAGAACTCACACTCCTCAACACCCAAAAAGCAAATAACCCTATTAAAAAATGGGTGGAGGATATGAACAGATACTTCTTCAAAGAAGAAATTCAGATGGCCAACAGGCACATGAAAAGATGCTCCACATCACTAATTATCAGGGAAATGCAAATTAAAACTACAATGAGATACCACCTCACACCAGTAAGGATGGCCAACATTAAAAAGACTAGGAACTACAAATCCTGGCGAGCATGCGGAGAAAGGGGAACCCTCCTACACTGCTGGTGGGAATGTGAACTAGTTCAACCATTGTGGAAAGCAGTATGGAGGTTCCTCAAAAAACTAAAAGTAGAAATACCATGTGACCCAGGAATTCCACTCCTAGGAATTTACCCAAAGGAAACAAGATCCGAGATTCAGAAAGACATATGCAGCCCTATGTTTATCGCAGCACTATTTACAATAGCCAAGAAATGGAAGCAACCTAAGTGTCCATCAGTAGATGAAAGGATAAAGAAGATGTGGTACATATACACAATGGAATATTATTCAGCCATGAGAAGAAAACAAATCCTACCATTTGCAACAACATGGATGGAGCTAGAGGGTATTATGCTCAGTGAAATAAGCCAAGCAGAAAAGACAAGTATCAAATGATTTCACTCATCTGTGGAGTAAAAGAACAAAGAAAAAACTGAAGGAACAAAACAGCAGCAGACTCACAGAACCCAAGAATGGACTAACAGGTGCCAAAGGGAAAGGGACTGGAGTGAGTGGGTGGGAAGGGAGGGATAAGGGGAAAAAGGGGCATTATGATTAGCACACATAACATGGTGGGGGGCACGGGGAAGGCAGTATAACACAGAGAAGACAAGTAGTGATTCTATAGCATCTCACTATGCTGATGGACAGTGACTGTAATGGGGTATGTGGTGGGGACTTGATAATGGCGGGAATCTAGTAACTACAATGTTGCCCATGTGATTTTATATTAATGATACCAAAAGAAAAAAAAGAAAAAAAAAAAAGAAAATTCCCCCATATGATTTAAGTTCAACATTAAACATCACAAAAGTCGCGCTGGTTCTGAGCTCAGAAACCCCTTCTTTCTTTGTAAATCTAAAGATTTGTTACTTCTCTTTTCTTTCAGTTTTTTAAAAGTAGATCTTTTTACATTTACCCTTTAATCCATACAGATTTTATCCTGCCATAAATGTAGAAATTTAAAGAACAGAGGATGGGTGAAAGGCTGACAAATGTCTTTCCAGGGGTCTCAGGATGGCAGGAAGGGTATTACAGTCACCAGTTCTACAATTCCATTACTACTACAAACCCTGACATTAGCTTTCTTTTCTCCAAGCACTGCTCTGTACACCTAGGCCAGTGAGTGATTCTTAGCCAGGGCCAAATCTGCCCCCAGAGGACATCTGGCAATGTCTGCAGACATTTTGACTGTCACACTGCAGGGGCTTAGGGGGAAGCTGCGGGCTACTGGGGGAGGGCAAAGCTGCTAAACACACCACAATACACAGGACAGCTCCCCTGCCCCAACCCCCAACAAAGAATCATTGGATCCAAAGTACCAGTAGTGCTGAGGTTGAGAAACCCCAACCTAGTGTATCCTTCCCATTCAATCTCACAACCCAAACATAGGTGTATCACCACTTGACAGATCAAAGACTAGGGGCACAGTGAGGTTATAAACCTTGGCCAAGGTTACACATTTTAGTATGACAGGACCGATATGAGGTCCCAGAATGGCCTGGCTAACTACAAAGCCTTTGTTCTAACCACTGTTCTGTAGGTGACTGCTCTGGTGAAGTCACCAGCACCATGCCCGCACTTCAGCCCTCTGTCCCAGAACGCTGAGAGAAGGGGACCCTTCTCTCGGGGGCAGGCTCCCACTAAAGACCCTCACTGATGCTATCACCAGGATGCCAGCTGAGGAGCTAACATCCTGCACCGCGTATGGAGTCAGCCTGGCCAGCCAGCTCCCTCCCGGCAGGAAGACCACAGCAGAAGCCAAATCACAATGAAAAGGTTTGGCAGGGAGAAGGAAATGGGAGGGAGAGAGTCTGTCCAATAAAATGCATGTTTAATGGCCTCGGTCTGGGACAGCCTGAGGCGCCTGCACGCTGCCGACGGTCCTGCTGAGGCGGCGTGTTCGCTGCAGCTCTCCAAGAAGCACGAGGACATCCACTTCTAAAGCTCGGCCCTCCGATTTTCTGTTTCCATGGAGACCAGCCTCATAGGCAGGAGTGCTGCACCGTCGGCAGGCCCCTTTCTCAAAAATCAAGAATTTCAAGAGGGCAGCAGCAGAACATTAAACCAAAACTTGGGGCCCTTGTGAGCAGGGGGCCAGTGAAGTTGGCCCTGCTAATGGGATCGACATGGCAGGTAAGATATTCGTTTCTTCAAGGTAACTTCCTTCTGATTTGTGACGCCTCTACCTCAGCACGTCTATTTCCTGGCGCCCATTTCTGAGCTGTTCGTTGTCACTACACAAGAACTTAGTTGCTGCCGTTCATGCACATTTGTTTCACTATATTAAAATTCACCTACCACCACCTCCGATCCATCAGCTGATTGCCCAAAGTACAGCACTTGCGGTTTGCAAACTGCCGCGTGCTGTGCATCTCCTTATGGTCACTTGCACTGTTCCCTCTGACTGGAGCTCCCTCCACGTGCCCCTTTCCAAGCCACCCTTTTCTCCAGCCCCAACTAAAAAGCCAGAGCAAGAGGCACATGCTGATCTCCCACTTACACAGAGCTGATGCAGGAAACCCCACTTCTGTGCTCGCGGTGCACTGTCCCCACGCTGTAGGCAGAGTTCACTATTAACCCCACCACGCTGCCCTACCAGAGGCGTTACTGCGTGTCAACCCCTGCAGGCTGGGACTTGCAGCCCTTAGGGGTGGACTGTGTGTTCACCTCTGTTTCCCTATACTGACCTGGCGCATTGCCCAGCTCAAAGCGCATGTCTCTGAATGACTGGCTGCCTGATGAGCAGACAAGCCTGTAGAGCCCCTGAGGGCAGAAATGATATCCCTTTTAAGTATCTCCCAAAAGACTACTATATCATACCCTCACAACCACAAGTGGAGTGAATGAATGAACAAATGAATGAATGAAAAGTAGTTGTTCTTTGTTAAAAGGTCGTACATAATTTGTCCAAGAAATGGAGACAGAGAGATGAATGAAAATGAGGCCCTTCGGTCTTGTTCACCAAGAGGCCTGGCACAGAGATTAGAAGCCAGTCAACATCTGGGCTGTGTCTGAACGGTGGAAGGCCCTGTGCCTGGTGGGCCCTCGAGCCAAAGCCTCCAGGTAACCTGACTGCCTGCTGTTCGTTCTGAAATGTACTCGCCCCACCCTCCCAGGTAATCCGAAATTGCCCTTGAAGCTACACTCCGTGGTTTGTTTGGTAACTACACAGTTGTGAGGGACACAGCCTTATTCTCTAAAGTGAGCCCTATATTGAGGATTTCCCATTATGCTGTGCATGTATGTATTTGGATAATACATTAGTCATCCAGACTGGTCCAAGAAGGTAAGCAGATTCCCACAGGGCAGTGCAATGTGCATATGTAGTCAAACACCTGTCACAGTCTGCAGGACAGACCAGCAAAGTGAAAACTCTACTGACTTTGCCTCTTTCTGGGGCTTGGCCCTCAGTGTTTTCATGCGCTGTGTGTGTGTGTGTGTGTGTGTGTGATGTAAGACACAGGGTGAGGGTCTTCAGGGTCTTCTTCCCCTTTTCCAACTCTCTGTCCAACAATTCAATTAGATTCTGACACTATCACCAGAAATGACGGTCAGATCCCACAAACAGGTCTCGGTCCCACAAGCCTGCCCCTGCTTCAGACGCCAGTTGCAGTTCCCAGGCCACCCATCCTTCTGGCCGACCAGCTATAAATTGGGGGTTCCCACTGGGAGGGGGCCAACATGGGGAAGAGCGAGAAGGACTCCATTTTAAGCTGAATTTCCATCCTGGGGCTTGAAGATGAAAAGGCAAAAGCTCCCAAAATGTCTTTTATGAAGAATTTATGGTAAGCTATAAGTCGGCCAGGTGGTCAACAATCAACCAACCAGAATTTTAAGCTGGAACAACTACCTCCGAGGATCAGTGGCCAGTCCCTGTTTTCACAAGAAGAATCATTGCCTTGGGGGAGAAAGAGAAATTACCAAGGTTCTTTTGTGTCAGCTTATTTTATAGAAACTTCAGAAAGGGAGGTCCCTGACCAGTGAGTCAACATCTGCTAACCATGCAGTGGCCCACCAGAAGCTAAATGACAGAGATAACATCAGGAATGAATCACCAGCGCCATTCCTCCCAAACCCCTCATCCTCTGAAACCGCCTTTATAAGCCTTCTGCACGGCCCTGGAGGAGCTGAGCCGGCCGCCTCCCTGTCGGCGCCCTCGGGTGCTGGCTGCCTCTAAGGAGCTCTGCCTGCCTGCTTTCGTCTGAGTTCAGTGCTCTTTTCTGACACTGAAACTCAAGAACCTGGTCTCTGGACACCCAGTACCGCCACCAACCCTCCTCAGGTCCCATAATTTACCAGAATGGCTCAGAAGTCAGAAAGCACCCACTCCTACAGGTTTATTATTAAGGACACAACTCAGGCACAGCCAGATGAAGAGCAGCCTGGGGCGGTATGTTATGGGGGGAGGCACGGAGCTCACACGCCCTCCCTGGGCACTCGGCCCTCCCCCTCCTCAATGTGTCTCCCCATCTGGAAGCTCTCTAAACCCTGTCATTTAAGGGTCTTTTTTTAGAGACTTCATTACACAGGCACCATGGATGAAATCATTTGCTGTGCCTACTTACCTCAATCTCCAGTCCTCCCCCTTCCCCAGGCTTGGCGGCTGGAGCCGAAAGTTCCAAGCTTCTAATTGAGGTTTGGTCTTTCTGGAGACCAGCCCCCATCCTGAAGCTAACTAAGGGCCCCTCAGCCAGGTTTCTTCGGTGTGCTACGGTGATTTCCAAGGGCTTTAGCTCTGTGCTGGTGACCCAGGACAGAGACCTTAGCATCTTTCTTATTATACCACACAAGGGGTTCTACCAGCTCCCAGAGTTTTTCACCAAATGCCCACTTTACTTTGTTGATAATGTGTAGAAACTGGTACAGTAAAAACAACTCTGCACTGGACAACTTTACAAAACCCATGCTAGCTTTCCTAACAAAGCATAAGGGAGCCAGACTGAACTCCAGGGGCCACCAGGCCTGGCACCTGGCACCAAGCCTTGCACACAGTACACCTTCAATAAATATTTGTTGAAGGAACAAAAGCAAATGTGGCCTGCACAGCAAGACTGAGAGTTTTAGAGGCCTTTAACCCGGAAAAAAATTTAATTCCATAAATTATATAAAACTCACTTTTCCAATGTTCTCAACACACGAAGATTTTAGCATACTTATTTAAATGATAATAAGCTTAAAAGAAAGCTATTATAAAAGCACAGGTGTATCAGACAACAGAGTTCTGATTCAACATGGTTAAACCTAGCTTATTGAAGTGGAAATGCCCTCCTACAAAGGGAAAAAAATTTACTTTTTACAAATACTAGTTTAAGGCATGCATTCTCAAACAAGATTAGTTGGGGGATGGGGCAAAAAAAACTACTTTTTTTTGTATAAAGCACAGATTTACATACAATATATTAGAGCACATCTGTAGTATCAAAATCCCACGGTGGTAGGCAGAAGAAGTCTAAAAAAGACTTGGGGGAGAGGCAGTAATAAAAATAAGACTGGGACACTGGCTTAAGCACACACTGTTAACCAGTTAGAGGCAGGTGAGCCAACAGGCTCTCCCTGCCACCGTGCATTCAGGTCGCCGCCCAGGGAGCTCGGGAGAGGTGTGCTGACACTCAGTGATGATCTTACACTAAGTCACGGAGCAAAGGCATTTGGATGGCACGTCTAAAATACTGAAGTTCACTTTCTGATTCTAAATCACATTCAAGCAAAGGGACCCACAGGAAGTCTTATTTATTCACTTTAAAAAGTTTTGAAATGTGGGAGATGGAACAGAGTAAATGAGTGATGCAATGCATATACGTTATTTTCTCACTGTATGTTATAATGTGTACCTTGTTTACATATTTTATATTACTTTAAATAGTATACATAACACTGTACTGTATATAAACCTCTTGTTTTCTAGAAAGCAAGAACAGAACCAGAATAATCACGGTAATATTAGTGTGAGGATGAAGGCGTGCACAAAGTGCCGTGGGAGCAGAGAAAGCAGTGACCAGCCGCTCCGAGGGCAGGGGAAGGCTCTGCAGAAGAGGAGACTCCTGAATGGGCAACAGAGAATGGGAGGAAGTTTACTGAGAGAGGAGGACACTGTTTTGTTCACTGCTATACTTCTAGTACTCAGAACGATGACCAGCACATAGTGAAGGTTAACAAGAATGGTCACGAAATGAATGGTTACTTTAGTTGGAGAGTTGACCCTGAGACCTATGGACCTGCCTCTGTCAGTGCGGGCTGGCCTGTACTACTGTAACAGGCACCCTCAGGTCTCAGCGGCCTCAACAGCGCAGCTTACTTCCTGTGCGCACTGTGTGCCCGTCCGAGGACAGGGGGCAGCTGCAACGTGTGTTCTTTATGAAGGGCTGCAGGCTGACAGAGCCACCCCATTTGGAATGTCATCCGTCCCCAAGGCAGTGGCAAACTGTTGACTGGCTCCTGATGGGGTTTGGGGCATGGCACCCCGAAACATGACACCTTAGCATAGGGACTATCTTAAGCTGAAGGAGTTTGAGGAAATGGCAGAACTAAAATCTGATTCATTATACAACCATTATTTTTTTGACCTTTAACAAGAGAGATATTTAGAATAAGAACTATGTAATTTACCATCCCCTTTCTATGTTTTTATGTTTCTAAAATCAATTTTCCTCCACCTGTCCACTACTCCTTTTTAAGTGATTGTACAATCCATTCACATCTCACAAATAAACCACTATGTTCAGGACACTATCAGATCAGTGTCACTGAGATACATAACTGAGCTTTGAACCAATGAGGACTTGCTCATCATTTGCTACTTCCTATTATCAATGCTAACCAAAACATTCTCTGATCTGTTTCAAAAGATGTATGCATTTTTCTTTCAAAAGTCCTAATTATCTCAGAACCCACAGACATATAGGAAGTGACTTTTTACTCTAGATTTGGGTTCCAAACTTTTTTAAAACTTCACTTACAAAGAACATGGGTTCGGTCATTGGATTGATCCTCAAGCCATTTTCTTTCTACCACATGCTCTGCATGTAGGCACTCCGTCTATAAAGCCGTCACCTCTTTATTAGTTAACTTGTTTATAAGGAGTAGGGGGCCATTAAAAGGACAAAACATTTAATCGATTTATAAAAAGAATCATGTCGGCATGGGGTGCTTCTGCGACGATGAATCCGGAAGAGCACAGGCTCGAGCGCGCTACACGGTGCCATTGTGGATGCACTGTGAGTGGCTGCGGGATTCCTCTCACGAGAACACGGGTCCCCCTGCAGCTACTAATATTCCTTTGGTTAGTAAGTATATTTTGATGACCATTAATATTTTAAAGCCCATGTAGGTGCTAGCTACTTATCACTTCAATTCATCAACGATATTCTCCAGGACATAGTAAGGAGCAGACACTACGTGAACTCATTTGTACTAGAGGACAGCACTGCAATAGAAATTACATTTGTGCTTTCCTGAAAACAGTCTAATGAAGATTTCTGAGCATTATATTTCATGAATACCAAGGGTTTTCAGAAATTAATAGCCAAGGAGAAATCAAAAAAGAATTCTGATCCTCTAATTAAAATGCCAACAGCTTCCCAAGAGTTTGTGCAAATGCTCAAGTCTTCGCATTTTATTTTGGGCCGAGACCTTGGTCACGTTAAAGCAATATGAACACTAGCTGATAATGAATGATACAACCACATTTATCAAAATACAATTTGTCCTTCAGATGCAGCAGAGCTAGAACTACTTACAGCTTCTGGATATTTTGTTTGCTGTTTTTAGACTAACACTGTCTACATGCACCTCTGAGAGAATTACAGGAACTGAAACACTGCAGGGATTCTTCTAATTTACTAATACATTTTCAGAACCAGTATCATTTAACCAGATGGTTCCACGATATAAAATTTGGGCTTAAATGTAGCCAGACTTATAGGAAAATAGTTCAGTCAATTCCCAGCTTCCAGATTTACTAATACAATTAATTACCAAACGTGAGCCACAGGGAATCATCTTTCAACCAAGACTCTGTATGATACTATCAGAAGACTAATAAGAAATTTGAGGCTATTTTAGAAAACTATGACCAATTGGGACAGAACCATGCATATCAACATTCAAAGACTCAAAATATATATGTTTACAAGTAAATGCAATTCAGTCTAGCTTATTCATTATTTAAAGTCTAAAGAAATAATCCTTCTAAGTAGCCTAATAGGATTTCCTACTTGGAGAAAAGAAAAGCTCCATTTCTATTTTTTAAAGAGTCAAGATTTCTGAGGTGTTAAGTAACAATGAATTTAAATGAATATTTAATTTAAAAGATATGATATACAGATAAAAAGAGGAGATATGGAAACCAGGTAAAAGAGCAATTCAACATTTTAAATCTAGTAAATTACCAAACTTACTTGTTGCTTAATAAAATCCAGTTTTAGAGAGGGTACACAGCTTAGAGTAAACTTTTCCATTCACTGCTGGAGAAATGCTATGCTGGGTTGAGGGTAGGGATGGAGGAGTCAGTCTGAAATATTTATTAAAAGCCTTGAAAATGTTTGTGCCTAACTCAGCAAGTGCTCTTCAACTAATCTAATGTGAAGAGATGACAACTGAAAACAGAAGAAATCTGAAATTCCCAACGATAAACAAATAATAATTTTGAAAGGTAGCAATACATACTATTGACATACTATGCAGCCATGTAAAATTATGTTCTATCGGGTTCTCTAATGACATGTGAAATAGTACACCAAGTCTAACTACGTTTTTGTTTCTATCTATAATCCCTTTTCAAAATTATTTTACAGCTTAATACTTCTTAAAAACATATAGCTTCTACAACTGGCAGAATCAAGGTACTACAACATCTTAGACAGTAGTTATGAAAAATAATCTCATTAACAATACTACAGTACTGAAAGTAAAGGGATGGAAAAAGATATTTCATGCAAATAATAGGGAGAAAAAAGCAGGAGTTGCAGTCCTTGTATCAGACAAAATAGACTTCAAAACAAAGAAAGTCACAAGAGACAAAGAAGGACATTATATAATGATAAAGGGGTCATTCCAACAAGAAGATATAACTATTATACACATCTATGCACCCAACACAGGATCACCTACATATGTGAAACAAATACTAACAGAATTAAAGGGGGAAATAGAATGCAATGCATTCATTTTGGGAGACTTCAACACACTACTCACTCCAAAGGACAGATCAACCAGACAAAAAATAAATAAAGAGACAGAGGCACTGAACAACGTACTACAACAGATGGACCTAACGGACATCTATAGAACACTCCATCCAAAAGCAACAGGATAGACATTCTTCTCAAGTGCACATGGAACATTTTCAAGAATAGATCGTATACTAGGCCACAGAAAGAGCCTCAGTAAATTAAAAAAGATTGAAATTGTACCAACCAGCTTCTCAGATCACAAAGGTATGAAACTAGAAATAAATTACTCAAAGAAAATGAAAACGCCCACAAACACATGGAGGCTTAATAACATGCTCCTAAATAATCAATGGGTCAATGACCAAATAAAAATAGAGATCAAGCAATATATGGAGACAAATGACAACAATAATTCAACACCGCAAAATCTGTGGGATGCAGCGAAGGCCGTGCTAAGAGGGAAATATATTGCAGTACAGGCCTATGTCAGGAAGGAAGAACAATCCCAAATGAACAGTCTAAACTCACAATTAATGGAACTAGAAAAGGAAGAACAAATGAGGCCCAAAGTCAGTAGAAGGACGGATATAATAAAGATTAGAGCAGAAATAAATAAAATTGAGAAGAATAAAACAATAGAAAGACTCAATGAAAGCAGAAGCTGGTTCTTCAAGAAAATAACAAAATAGATAAACCCCTAGCCAGACTTATCAAGGAAAAAAGAGAGTGTACACACATAAACAGAATCAGAAAGGAGAAAGGAAAAATCACTATGGACACCACAGAAATACAAAGAATTATGAGAGAATACTATGAAAAATTATACACTAACAAACTGGATAACCTAGAAGAAATGGACAACTTTCTAGAAGAATACAACCTTCCAAGGCTGACCCAGGAAGAAACAGAAAATCGAACACACCAATTACCAGCAAAGAAATTGAACTGGTAATCAAAAAACTACCTAAGAACAAAACCTCTGGACCAGATGGTTTCACTGCTGAATTTTATCAAACATTTAGTGAAGACCTAATACCATCCTCCTTAAAGTTTTCTAAAAAGTACAAGAGAGGAAATACTCCCAAACTCATGCTATAAGGCCAACATCACTCTAATACCAAAACCAGGCAAAGACAACACAAAAAAAAAGAAAATTACAGACCAATATCCCTGGTGAACATAGATGCAAAAATACTCAACAAAATACTAGCAAACCGAATTCAAATATATCATCCATCATGATCAAGTGGGATTCATCCCAGGGACACAAGGATGGTACAACATTAAAAAATCCACCAACATCATCCACCACATCAACAAAAAGGACAAAAACCACATGATCATCTCCATACATGCTGAAAAAGCATTTGACAAAATTGAACATCCATTCATGATAAAAAACTCTTAACAAAATGGGTAGAGAGGGCAAGTACCTCAACATAATAAAGGCCATATATGACAAACCCACAGCCAACATCATACTTAACAGCAAGAAGCTGAAAGATTTCCTTTAAGATCAGGAACAAGACAGGGATGCCCACTCTCCCCACTTTTATTCACCATAGTTCTAGAGGTCCTAGCCATGGCAATTAGAAAACACAAAGAAATACAAGGCATCCAGATTGGTAAGGAAGAAGACAAACTCTCCCTGTTTGCAGATGACATGATATTGTACATAAAAAACCCTAAAGAATCCACTCCAAAACTACTAGATCTAATATCTGAAATCAGTAAAGTTGTGGGATATGAAATTAATACACAGAAATCTGTTGCATTCCTATACACTAATGGTGAACTAGCAGAAAGAGAAATCAGGAAAACAGTTCCATTCATAACTGCATCAAAAAGAATAAAATACCTCGGAATAAACCTAAACAAGGAAGTGAAAGACTTATACTCTGAAAACTACAAGACACTCATGAGAGTAATTAAAGAAGATACCAAGAAATGGAAACACATCCCATGCTCTTGGCTAGGAAGAATTAATATTGTCAAAATAGCCATACTGCCTAAAGCAATCTACAGATTCAATGCAATCCCTATCAAAATACCAACAGCATTCTTCAATGAACTAGAGCAAATAGGTCTAAAATTCATATGGAACCACAAAAGACCCCAAATAGCCGAAGCAATGCTGAGAAGGAAGAACAAAGTGGGGGTAATTATGCTCCCTGATTTCAAGCTCTACTACAAAGCCACAGTAATCAAGACAATTTGGTACTGGCACAAGAACAGACCATAGACCAATGGAACAGACTAGAGGGCCCAGATATAAACCCAAGCATATATGGTCAATTAATATACAATAAAGGAGCCATGGATATACAATGGGGAAATGACAGCCTCTTCAACAGCTGGTGTTGGCAAAACTGGACAGCTGCATGTAAGAGAAGGAAACTGGATTATTGTCTAACCCCAACACAAAAGTAAACTCAAAATGGATCAAAGACCTGAATGCAAGTCATGAAACCATAAAACTCTTAGAAAGAAACATAGGCAAAAATCTCTTGGACATAAATATGAGCAACTTCTTCATGAACATATCTCCCTGGACAAGGGAAACAAAAGCAAAAATGAACAAGTGGGACTATATCAAGCTGAAAAGCTTCTGTACAGCAAAGGACACCATCAATAGAACAAAAAGACATCCTACAGTATGGGAGAATATATTCATAAATGACATATCTGATAAGGGGTTGACATCCAAATTATATAAAGAGCTCACACACCTCAACAAACAAAAAGCATATAAGCCAATTCAAAAATAGGCAGAAGAGTTGAACAGACACTTCTCCAAAAAAGAAATTCAGATGGCCAACAGGCACATGAAAAGATGCTCCACATCGCTAATCATCAGAGAAATGCAAATTAAAACTACAATGAGATATCACCTCACATCACTTAGGATGGCCAACATCCAAAAGACAAACAAGAACAAATGCTGGTGAGGATGTGGAGAAAGGGGAACCCTCCTACACTGCTGGTGGGAATGTAAATTAGTTCATCCATTGTGGAAAGCAGTATGGAGGTTCCTCAAAAATTAAAAATAGAAATACCATTTGACCCAAGAATTCCACTCCTAAGAATTTACCCTAAGAATGCAGCAGGCCAGTTTGAAAAAGACAGATGCACCCCTATGTTTATCGCAGCAGTATTTACAATAGCCAAGAAATGGAAGCAACCTAAGTGTCCATCAGTAGATGAATGGATAAAGAAGATGTGGTACATATACACAATGGAATATTATTCAGCCATAAGAAGAAAACAAATCCTACCATTTTGCAACAAAATGGATGGAGCTAGAGGGTATTATGCTCAGTGAAATAAGCCAGGTGGAGAAAGACAAGTATCAAATGATTTCACTCATCTGTGGAGTATAAGAATAAAGAAAAAAACTGAAGGAACAAAACAGCAGCAGACTCACAGAACCCAAGAATGGACTAGCAGTTACCAACGGGAAAGGGACTGGGGAGGTTGGGTGGGAAGGGAGGGATAAAGGGGAAAAAGGGGCATTATGATTAGCACACATAATGTAGCGGGGGTTGGGAGGGCATACCGGGAGGGCTGTACAACACAGAGAAGACAAGTAGTGACTCTATACCATCTTACTACATTGATGGACAGTGACTGTAATGGGGTATGTGGTGGGGACTTGATAATAGGGGGAGTCTAGTAACCATAATATTGCTCATGTAATTGTACATTAATAATAGCAAAAAAAAAAAAAAATTTTAATTAATACTATTGTAAAACTGAAAACTTTCTAATAACACTTTTCACATAAAATCTGAATACTGACTTAAAGCCTACCTCAGTGGCTTCCTCTACACCTTAAATACTTAAAAGCCACCAGCAGAGATGCAGTACAAGGGAATGAGGAGTATGGCAAATCCCATCCCAAAAGCAGGGATAAAACATGACAAAATTTTCACAAAATTAATTATAGGCACACAACAAATTGAGAAGCATTTATTATTCATGAAAAACTCCTGAACCTCAAGTTAGAACAGTGGGAGCAACATAAGAAAACCAGAGGAGTTTCTCATTTAACTCACATTTACACCAATTCACAGCACTTCTGACACCAGGTACGTGGGGTTTTTCCCACACTGACCGATTCTGCAGTATTTACAATACCAGCTGAGTGTCCTACAACTCAACGTAGTTCTGACACTACTACATGGCGCTGGTGTCAGATCCCACACCGCAAGGGTTCAGCCCGACAAGACTGCCCCCAACTCCAGATGCCAACAGCAGGTACCAGGTCCCCAGGCTACCCACAGCTTCTGTCCAGACTGGCTATATATTGGGGATCCTGTAACCCTCTCCTTGTATTTGGTCATTTGCTAGAACAGCTCACAGAACTCAGGGAAATATGCTTACTGTATAACAAAGGATACATGTTTATTATATCCTTAATATAGTTATTACCAGTTTCTTATATAAGAAAGGATATGATAAAGGATAAAGATGAAGAAACACATAGGGTAAGGGCTGGAAGGACCCCAAATACAGGAGCTTCTGTCCTCGTGGAATTGGAGTACATCACCCTCCCAGCATGTAGACGTGTTCACCAAACCCTGCACGTCGGGGATTTTAATGCAAGCTTCATCACACAGGTGCGAATGATCATCAGCTCGGTCCCCAGCGCCTCTCCCCTTCCCACAGGATGACAGGAGGTGCTAGAAGTTCCAAGCTTCTAACCATGGCTTGGTCTTTCTAGTGACCAGCCCCCATCCTAAAGCTATCTCTGAGCCCACCAAATGTCTCCTCATTAGAACAAAAGGCATTCCCATCACCTAGGGAGTTCCAAAGGATTTAGGAGCTCTGTGTCAAACACCGGGTTTAAAGACCAAATATTAGAACAAGAGATTCTCCTAGTGCCCTTACACTTAGGAAAAACAAGCGTTTTAGGAGTTCTGTACCAGGAACCGGGGACAGAGACTGCTGTCTATATTTTCCATTATTTCACAGGTAAGGAATTCCTGCCTGGAACTTCTATCCCAGATCCCCCAGCACCAGTTCAATCAAGAGGGTAGTTCTACCAGTGTAGCTGCCAGGGAAGGCTCACTTGATTAAGAGTAGAGTGCAAAAAAACCATGCCCAGCAACACAGTTGGTAATGGTGGTCATGGTGGCAGACAAACAAGGCTAGCAGCTTACCTAGCATGAGGCTGTGGTTCTAGCTACGGCAAACATTAGACCGACAGGCTAACCAGAAATTAAACAAAAAAATGAGACAGCCACAGAAGGGCTTCATAAAGCTCTCCAAACATCCCAGAGGGCTGTGTGGGCTTGCAGGAGAAACTGGGCGGGGCCCGAGCCATCCACATCTCCCTGATCTCCATGAGGCTACAGCACATGCAGAGAAGACAAAGATGGCAGTTAAAAATTGCTACACACTTTAAAACTACCTGAAACAACTCAAGAGAAAAAAATCATGCAATCTGATTAAAAAATGAGCAGGGGATTGGAACAGATATTTTCCCAAAGAAGACCGACAGATGGCCAAACAGGTACAGGGAGAGGTGCTTCAGATCACTAATCACCAGGGAAATGCAAATCAAAATCACAATGAGGTATCACCTCACACCAGTCAGGATGGCCATTATCAACAAGACAAGAAATAACAGTGTTGGTAAGGACGTGGAGAAAAGGGTATACTTTTCATAAACTGGTGCATCCACTGTAGAAAACAATAGGAGGTTCCTCAAAAAATTAAAAATATAACTACCATGCGATTTAGCAAGATCATTTCTGGGTATTCACCTGAAGAAAGCAAAATCACTATTTCTAAAAGATATGCACCCCATGTTCACAGCAGCATTATCTACAACAGCCAAGACATGGAAGTCACCTAAATACCCACTTATGGATGAATGGATAAAAGAATATTTGGCATTTTTGTACAATGGAACATTATTCAACCATAAAACGGAGAAAACTGAAATTCTGCCATTTGCAACAACATAGATAGATATGAAGGTCATCACATCAAGTGAAATAAATTAGACAAAGACAAATACCATATGATCTCACTTACATGTGGAATCTTAACAAACAAAAAACCAAAACACAAACTCAGATATGAAGAACACATTGGTGACTGCCAGAAGGAAAAAAAAAGTTATCTCAAATGTGAACATACTCCCCGGTTCATAAACAGATCTATCAGCTCCAGGCATTGGAATAAAACATCTAGCCAATCAGTGACTGACCACTAAACCATGCAAGATACAAGGACTAATCCTGGAATGCCAGTTAGATTTTTTGAATTAAAAAATAAAAAAGCAGAGACATTAGCAGCCACACACAATGGTAGAGAGGTAGAGTCTATAGATTTAGCCCAGGAAAGTCACTAAACAAAAAACAGCGACAACTACCCAGAGATGAAGGAAATCAGAATTCAGAATTGCTACAAAATGTAATCTAAAGTGCCAAGTCTCAGCAAACGTGTAAGGTGTGCAAAGAAGCAGGAAAGTGTGATCCGTACTCAGGAAAAACAGCAGTTAAAAGATACTGTCTCTGAGAGGGCCCAGCTGCTGACTTAGCAGACTGACACTTCAAAGAAAACCATGATGCTTTTGAACTAAAGGAAACCACGTTTAAAGAATTAAAGTATGATGACAATGACTCAACAGAAAATCTCAATAAAGAGGTAAGAATTATGAAAAGAAACCAAATGGAGTAGAAAAGCACAATAATTGAGATAAAAAAAATTTCACTAGATGGGCTCACCACATCTGAACTGGCAAGAAAGAATCAAGGAACTTCAAGATAGAAAAACAGAAAATATTCATTTGAAAGAACAGATAGGAAAATGAACGAATAGGGGGCTCTCTTGCCCCTCCTGGCGTGAGCCAGGAGCTCTGTCCTCTCACTTTATCTCTAAATAAAATCCTCTGCCTGGCTCTCCTAAAAAAAAGAAAACGAAGACAGCCTCAGAGAGCTGTGAGACACCAAGCATACACATCACGGCAGTTCCACAAAAAGAAGAGAGTAAGGAGCAGGAAAAAAAATGGGAAGAAATAATGACCAAAAATTCCGAAATTTTATGAAAAACATTCATAGATCTAAGAAGCTCAACAAATCAGAGCCTAGAATAAACAGAAAGCTATCCACTACAAGGCACATTTTAATAAACGGTTCAAGTCAAAAATGAAGAAAATCTTCAAAACAGAAAAGAAAAAGATTTATCACACACAGGGAACAGTAAAACAATTAATGATTAACTTCTCATCAGAAACAATGGAGATCAGAAGGCATTGATGGCATATTCAAATTACCAAAAGAAAAACTTCGTCTCACAAGAATTCTATATCAAGCAAAATTATCCTTTAAAGCGAAGGTGAACTGAACTCATTCTCAAATGAAAAAAGACTGAGCAAAATGTGTTGCTAGCAGAGGTGCCCTGTGAGAAATACTAAAAGAAGTCCTTCAGGCTGAAAGGAAATGGCACCAGATGCTAACTCAAACCAGCAAGAAAAAAGGATAAAGGTAAATAAGTGAGAAATATAAAAGACTGTATAAACACACACTTTTGCTCTTATCTTTAAAAGGCAAAACTGTGTAAAGCATTAACTGGAACAGCAAACTGTTGGGTTTACAACATATGTAATACATATGTCAGTAAGAACACCATGGGCTGGTGGTAGCTCTCTACCGACCCACTCACCCCCAGGTCCTCCGAGTTCACACACCTTAGTAAGGCAGTCTGATCATTATATGTGGAGACTCCCACAAAGAGACCTCTCCTGTTTTTTTCCTGGGTAATAATCAAGATGGAAGAAGTGGGGAAGATAACATGGATCTATTTTGAAAACATTCCTGGGAATAATACATCTCTGACTAAAAATTTTTAAAGCTCCCTGCAACATACAAAATAAAGTCCAAACTCTTACCAAGACTTTCAAGGGTCCTCCACGATCTGATTCAAAACCTATTTTTTGAGCCTTTCCTTGTATAGTAAAACCCATAAATTTCTAACCTTATTAGACAATTCAGTATTACCTCAACACAAGCACAAATATGATTTACTCAACTGGAAATTTATCCCTTCCACCCCTGCCATTTTCCTATCAAAATCTTACTCACTCTTCCCTCAAAATCCTGCACAAATGCCACATCTTCCCTGACACTTTCCCCAAGCACACGTTAGGATTAAAAACTATATGTAGGAACACAGCATGAACCTTATTTGTGGCCTTTATTTTAGTGGAATCACATGTTATGTGGGGCCTAAATTCTAAATCAATATATGAGGCAAAAATTTCCAATGATCAATGTTATTCTTGAAAATCCCCTAAGAAGTGTCACTGAAGACAGTCACAAGGTCCCACAGTAAGTCCACACCAATGGGTTTTCTCTCCAGCATTAAAACTGACTGCATTTTCTTCTGTTGATCACTAGAAGTTGCTGCTGGCTTACATTTAGAAGCAAGTTGTATGGAAAATAGATACCTCCAAACCCTAGGAATGTTCATACTCTGAGAGGCATGCAAAAACTGAGCAAGTCGGCAGTAAGGGTAGATGCGCATCTCTCTTTCACCCCTGAGGGCACAAACTCACTGCATGGAATGTCTATTCAATCCTTCGTGCTCATGCTTTCTGTAGAACGTGTACATTGGCATCACCGTGACCCAACTCTGCTATGCTGTCCGACAACTGTCTGGTAAGAGAGTCATGGCTACATGGTTGTCAGCTCTGCCAGGGCTTTTAGGCATAAGCAAAATCTTACTCATCTTCAGCAATCTCTTGATATACATAGAACAGCATCTTGCAAATAGTGAGTTAATTATAAATGCTGTTTAATTCAACTGAAGTGACCAAACAGATATAAAGCCATCTCTTCTATCATTATCAGAGTATAAACATTCTCAAAGTAAACATTTTTGCACAAAAAAAGCTGTCCTCTCCCAAATTAAAAATCCTTGCAAGTCTAGAAAAAAAATCCAATTTGCTTTAAAAATGTAAAAAGTTTGCATAATATAAGAGAACCAGGTGGTTGGGGCTTCTCTTAATGTTCTAAAGAAAATAACATCCAAAAACAATAAGAAAAAAGTTACGGTGACCTTTACCTCCCACTTTATCTCTTTGATGTATTCTTTCTTCCTTGGGGCTTTTTCCTTTAGTAGCTAGATGAATTGATACTCACGATAACAGTTTCATTTTTTGTAAGAGAAGCAACATTAGTCTGGTACTGTTATTTGTTGTCATTCTATGTGTAAAGTATTATTAGCATAAAATGATAAATGTTTCTCACATCCAAATGGGCCACCTGCAGACACACAGGCAGGTGGTGAAACAAGCAACTTAGCTTCCCTCAAACACAGAGCTCAGGGCTTGTCTGCAAGCCCTCTGACTTGCAAATGGGCTAGTACCCTGCTGATGTCCCTTAGGCTGGAAGGGAAGCTCAGCGGGCCGGCCGAGGCGCAGCCTACTACCAGGAAAGACAGAGGTTTCTTCGGGGCAGCTATTCTGACCTAGTATCAGCTAGCAGACATGTTTCTAATAGTCTAGAGTGGGCCAACTAAAATTAGTCCTGGTGACATCAGGGTTTCGGAGTCCTGTGTCATGGCAGCCCCAGATGGGCAAATGAGATGACTTGCAGGTCAATCCAGGATGGCTGGGATAATTAATTAAACACTTTCCTGGGATTTTGGGGGGCTTGAATCAGAGGAAACCTCAAGTCAGTCTCCTTCTGGTGGCTACTGCTATGAAGTGTGGAGCTATGCGGTCATATTCACACTGTATGGAGAAAGCAGCCTTACAGCAAGAAAGAGAATCAGAGGCAAGAAATGGAGAGAGTCCCAGCAGTGTTCAAAGCACAGGTTCTAGTCACTCCTGAGGCCCAGCTGCATCCCTGCCACTGAAGCAGGATAAGAACCCCATCCTACCACTATTTCAATAAACTCTCCATTTTCACTTGACTGAATTCAATGTGCTTTCGGTCAATCACAACCAAGGAGATGTCAGAAAGTAAAGGAGACACTGACTCAAAAAGATCAGGACAACAAGGAAAACAAGATAATAAAGGCCCAACCAATTACCAAAGATAGGAGCAAAACCAATACCATTTGACCCAGAAATTCCACTCTTAGGGATTTACCCAAAGAAAACAAGATCACAGATTCTAAAAGACATATGCACCCCTGTGTTTATCACAGTACTATTTACAATAGCCAAGACATGGAAGTAACCTAAGTGTCCATCAGTAGATGAATGAAGATATGGTATATATACACGTGGGATATTACTCAGTCATAAGAAGAAAACAAATCCTACCATTTGCAACAACATGGATGAAGCTAGAGGGTATTATGCTCAGGGAAATAAGCCAGGCAGAGAAAGACAAGAACCAAATGACTTCACTCATTTGTGGAGTATAACAAAGCAAAACTGAAGGAACAAAACAACAGCAGACTCAGGCTCCAAGAAGGGACTAGAGGTTACTAAAGGGAAGGGGGTGGAGCAGGTGGGTGGGGAGGAAGAGAGAAGGGGATTAAACAGCATTATGATTAGCACACATAATGTAGGGGGGTTGCATGGGGAAGACAAGTAGTGACTCTATAGCATCCTACTACACGGATGGACAGTGACTGTAATGTGGTACGTGGGGGGGACTTGATAATATGGGTGAATGTAGTAACCACAATGTTGCTCATGTGAAACCTTCATAAGATTGTGTATCAATGATACCTTAATAAAAAAAAAGTAAAACCACAGAACAGTCATTGATAAAGAAGTGGTATTTGCAAAATAAATTTAAGCTCTAGACACTATTCAATGGAATCCTTACAATGGAAGTGGGTAGCGCATAACTCAGGGACAGTGTGGTTCTGACAGGGGTACCTGTGATTGTTTATTTATGACATTAGTCAGGAATGTAAATGATAAATAAAGTCAGCAAAATTGAATTAATCTCGTGTTGCAGAATAAATAAGGTTGGCCTATGTCTTCAATTTAGTTTTTATGTTTCATGGATTTCAGAACCACTGGCTTGTATCTTTTAAAACAGCATTTTTTTCATGAAAATGACACAAAAATGATACTTTCACCCTGCAACAACTCATTTTTTAACTATTAAAATTTTCTTTTCTGACATACAAACTGCTTCTAATTTTAGTGAAGCTAACACATGGAAACAACCCTTGTTTACTGACTCTTTGTAGAGCTGTGCTTCATGCTTACAACGATCCAAGTAGTAAATAGGGTTCCTGCGCTCTACTCGCTTAGAACTTGGAGGCGAGATGTGTTCATTTGTGGAGGCAGGAGTATAAATTATTATTTGTGGTTATGTAGAGCATGACTGGTTTATAATGTGGGGAAAGAACACATGACTCAGACTGGGCATATCCCAGCTCTGCCATTTTTTTTCCTGCCACTTATTAAGTGTGCGACCCTTGTACATTACTAAGCATTATGAATCTTGATTTTTCTCATCTGTAAAATTTAGCTATTAACTAGCAACTCATAGAGTTGCTGTGATTAAATAAATGCCAACTATATAGGAATCACACGAGGAGTGACCTTAAAAGCAGACTGAAGTATTTGGCTTAACCATGGAAACACGTTAGGATGAAATAGAATAGATAAACATACCTGCCTGTGAATGAGAGCAAGCTCCAGGCCTGTGCCCAGACAAGTAAGTCCCCTGGAATGCTCCCCACCAAACCCTGCTACCCTGTTCTTCCAAGGTCTTGGCTGAAATGTAACCTCCTGGGAGAGGCATTCTCCCCCATGTAAACAGGTGTCACATGTCACTCACTGAAGAACTGAGTCATCCCACCGATTCTCCTTTCAGATGACACCTGAGTGGAGCGTTAGCCGCCTAAGAAAGTCTGTGCTGAAGGGTGCACATCAAAGGGAAACTTGCTGGGTTCAAATTCTGACAAGCGGAGGGACTTCGAACCAGTCATTTATTTTCTCTGCATCTCAGTTCCCTTCTCTATAAAATGGGGATAATAAATAGAGCCTTACTCGAAAAGTTGATAAGAGGACCACATGACACATCTTAAATCAAAGAATGTTTAGAGCACGATAGGCACCCACACAGCATGGATGGGTAGGAAAGTTTGCGTTAGGGGTGATAGAAAACAGGATCCCACAGTGACTGAGTCTAGGTTCCTGAGGGCCTTGGGATAAATGTCGGTCTAAAATGTAAAGACTTTATCAAGTGTGAAATACAGGACATTATGATAAAGGAGTGCCAGATGAATTAGAAAAAAAGAGGAAGATTAAAGCAAGAGAGATCATTTAGCTTTCCTCCAGAAGTGACACATGTGATAACTGGTAAGGTGACAACAGAAATAGAAACTAGTGGAAAGCGACAGTAAAAGTAAGCATTAATCCAGTGATGGACTAGGTCCAAGGGCCAAGGTCATTAAGTGTAGCATTAATAATTTAATTAACAGGTACAGTTTCTATCAAGAGCCTACTACAGTACGAAAAAATCTGGTTATCCCATTACACTGAGTTAGTGAGTATCAGAAAATGTTTCTAATCAAACAAGTGTAGGTATTAATAAGCATAAGCAAGTAAGAAGCAGTAACATTTATGTTCTGTGCTAGGGTCCTGGGCTCATGTAATCCTAACTACCATCTCAGGAAGTAGGGTGTTCAGTGTCGGTTTATAAAAGGCACGAAAGCTCAGAGTTCACACACAGCTAGTGCAGGATGGAGCACTGGGGGTCTCACCCAGGTCTTCAGATGCCCAAGTACAGGAATCTCCCCCCACACTGCCCTGTCTCCTGGATCTCCATGTAAAGCTGGCGTATTGTAGACAGCCAAGAGAGGGAGAAAAGGTGGACGACACTCCTCATTATTACAAAATACCTTGCAAAGCACAACCTGCTACACCTATGAAAATCTTCATAAAACATGATGTTCAACGTCTTTATTTTGCTTCCAAAAGAATGTACATCTCATGACAGCAGGAGCTTGTGTGTCTCGCTTAACCACTGCTGTGTCCCAGATATACTCCAACTAAGAATTTCCAGCACATTATACACTCTCAATAATATTTGTTGAATGATAGTAGTTCCATCTTTGTCAATAGAGTGGAGTATTTCAAGCACAGGTTTGCAGACAGAATGCCTGAATTTGAGTCCTTTCTCTGCTATTCTGATGCTGACCTTGGGCAAGGGCGTAACTTCTATGTATCACTTTCCTTACCTGTAATGTTAGAAGAAACAGTGCCTGCTCTGTAGAGTCACTTCAAGGATAAAATGAATTAATACATGTGCAGTACTCAGACCAGTTCCCAACTCACAATAAGCCTTCAATAAATGATAGCTATTATGATAATGCAAAGTATTTCTCATTGGAATTCCAGGTTCTAATTACATACAAGTTCGTATAAAGAATGGACTCATAGCATAGAACCCAAATTCTTAATTTTGCAACATAAAATATCTTCACCCCATGCATATCACATTTCTAATATCCTTAGTCCTACTAAAATTGAAAAGGAAGAATTAAGAAAGAAGTCAGTATTTAAAGGATGAAATGGTTTTAGGAAGGAAAACAATGAAAAGTGGTTTGTACAAATATTCCTTATGTATTTATTTCATTTCTGTGCTAGACTCCCAATCTAAAATTAATCTTAAGTAATAGGATTTATGTCACTGAAGCAATGTAACATACTATTTCAGAGCTGCATCCATTCATCCTTAAAAGGCACAAATTAGAACATATAACACTTCTTTGTATGAAAAAGTGTAATTGCAGTTTTATAAAACTACAGTGATTATTTTAAAAGCCGTGAAGTATATATAATCTCAGTAGACATGAAAATATGAGGCAGAAACAAAATGCCACTTCCCTGCGCCGGTCTTGCTCCACAGTTTGGATGGAACAGTGGCTGCCTGTCATATACACTGACTAGTACGTCTGAATCATGACGAATGCCTCACTGGGATCAGCGGATGCTTCAACTAACAGTTTCTACATAGATCACTCCTAGCTCTGATCCCCAGTCATTCACCTAAAATGGGAAAGCACATTCAACAATGTTCTCTAAAGTATACCTGGAATTCAGAGCTTGACTCTGTTAAAAAATGTGTTTTGATTTGTACTAAGGTAGTTCATATGTGTTAGCTGTATTTAAAGAACACATTTAATAATTAATGCTATGACCAAGCAGGAATATAACAATAGTTGACGAGTAGAAAGCCTACGAATACACCGCAGGGGCACCATGTTACAACAGAAACACCAAATGACTGTATGGATGCCACGAAGGAATTTCACAAATTCTACTCTTAATTTTTTAAAAATCTCAATAGTATTAGTAATGCTACTAACAAACATGTATTATTCTCTTACTATACTTTAGGAAATGAGTTAAGTATACTCATTATCTCAATCAATTAACAATACTCCAAGAGTTAAGTGAAAAGGTCAATGTACTCTTATCACATTGTACAGATAATGAAGTTCAAAGTGGCCTCTCAAGGGCAAACACCCAGTGCTTGGCAAAACCCAAATTTGAACCCAAAGCCATCTGACTTCAGAACTCAAACACTTAACAAATCAGTAAAAAAAGAACTGAACAGGCTGTTCACAGAAAAATAAATACAAATGGTCAACAATAATAAAAATATGCTAAACTCAATGAAAAAGTAAAAATGCCAACTAAGCATAAATGACTTATTAAATTGATAAACATTTAGGAATTCTGTAATATTGAGTGTTTTGCACTATGTTAAACATAAGAATATAAATTAGTACACCATTTTAGAAGGTAATTTAACAATACCTGTACAAATTTCACATACTCATACCTTTAACTAAGAATTCCACTTATAGAAATATATCCTATAGATGTACTTACACAGTTAGATACATTTACCTTAAATTTAAACACCCTTGTTATATAAGCTATAATACATCTGTATTAAAATAAGAATCAGGTACCTATAAATGTAAGTACATGAAAAAAGTAGTATGCAATATATTAAGTGAAAAAGACAATGTGCACAGGCGTATATAATTTTAATTTCAAATTAATGTGTACATGCATAAAAATGTCCAGGAAAGTGCTTAAGAAACCATTAACTGAAGTTATCTCCAGGACTAGGATTGGGAACAAGGAGAAACCAGCACCTTTAGTTTTCATTTTATACTCTTTTGCACAATTTGACTTTTTTTTTTTACCATGAGAATGTATGGGTTTGATAATAAAAAAATATTTAAATGATATGAAAGGTGTATGTACATACTGATTACTATGAAAAACACTGTATTATACATAGATATTAACTGTACATTACACATAGAAAAATTTTAATAGTTGAACCAACAATATAGTGGGAAAAATTACCTCATCATTAAAAAGGCCAAAAGAAGAAGAAAAAAGCCAGACCTGACTAATTGTTGCTGAAGATATGGGAGAATTAGAAATGATTTCAAATTAGTAAGGAGAAAATTAGCACACTGTCACCTCTCGCCCCTCCCCTCCATCCATGGCCCCTCTCCTGGCCCTCCTCATCCCACCCCCTCCCTTCCAAATCACTTCCAGCACCTCACATACTACTTTTGGATTGCTTGAAGAGCTGATCTCACTGGTTGCTACTGTATACAAATATATATAACTAGATCTTGTATTGTTTATAGGATTCATAATTACTAAGGTGTATGGTACTTAATAATACAATTTCATAAACCAAGCAAACATGACTTATTCAGTTCTTAGCATCTTCCTTAGATATACTTGTATCACTTATCTTGTTTCATTTACACACATCTGAAAAGTATATGGATAGTAGTCATTACAATATAAACTAAACTGATTTTCCCAAATATTAAGAGGTTTTTTTCCCCTCTCTAGGGAGAAACAAAGAGAAATAATAAACATGACTAAGCTGCAAGCTAATCATTCTAGAAATGTAGTTAATTCCATGTATAAACAAATAGTATTGTGATTTACATTTCTAGATACTCATCCGGTGGCAATATATAGTACTTTCCGGATTTCTAGCTTAGAAGGATAGGGGGATAATGCTTAAATTTAGATCAAAATTAATCTGAATTGGGATGCTAAGGGGCAGAGGCAGAGCACGAGTCACACTAGAAACTGCTTTTTATGCACTTTGGAAAAAAGCATTATTTCCACCAGGAGGTTTTAATGAATGGTAGTACCATATCACAGGCAATACCAGTTCAGGATGACACTCTTCTGATAATCCTTTCCTGATACTTAAAAAAAAAAAAGAAGGGGAGTGGGAGGAAGGGGGTACTGAATCACTCAACTGACTGCTAAGGGCATTATAAAGTAAATTACATTGTACTTCTGGGCACAGGAAATTTGAATGATGAATTGGTTAAAATATAAAGAACACTTTTGGTGTTATTAAACAATGATTTAAATGCTTCATTTGTACAAATATGTGTAGGAAAACAAAGGTGGCACTAGAAATTAAACAACTACTCTTTCCTTTGCTTGAATTCAGTATATAAAATATTTAATATAATGTTAAAATCTAAGATGAAAAACTACAATAGGGAAAAATAGCTACAAGACATCTAATTTAGCTTTCTACAGAATCTCCACATACAACTGCATGATTTGACTAGGCTATCAAGTATCCGAGATTTTTACAGTACTACTAACCCATAAGTCCCATTTAATAAAAGTTAAAAACTAGTTTGATTCCATTTTAAATAATAAATAATATTAAAAAATAAAAATAACATGATTTGGGGCATGTTAAGCCATTTGTACCTCAGTTTACACACCTGTAAAATGGAGATAATAAGAAAACCACATTCAAAGTCGGTAGTAATTTTCAAGAGTTCTCGCAGAGAAAAAAAGCAAAGTTGAAAAATGATGCCTGGCACACAGCCAACCCTGCATACATTTTAGATGATAATCATCTACTTTCACAAACCAGACTACTCAGGCTCATAGCCAAAATAACTGATCCTTATTCAAACTTCTGAGCTATTTTCAGACAAAACCGAGGGGAAAACTTTGGGAATTATAAATTTATGAAAACCATTGGGGACTGTTAAAAACAAGACAAAAGGCCCTAAATGGAGTTGGTTATGCTAAGCCCCCACATCACCAAACTGAGAATTACTTACAGTTTTGGTTTCCCCGAAAATGGAATGTTAAACCAGTCAATCAGAAATCACCCAGTTAGCACTAGTTAGGTAATCCGCTGGGTAGACGCCCCCCCCAACCCCTTGCGGTGACCAACCTGCTTTCCTGCCTAGTTCCCACCCTCTCCTGCCTATAAAAGTGTTTCATTTTGTACAGCTCCTCAGAGCTCCTTTCTGTCTGCTGGAATGAATGCTGCACTATTTGAGTTGATTTTTCCTCAAATGAGCAAATTTTCATTTGCCTCAGTTTATCTTGTAACAGGACTCTCAGGCTGCCTTCAAAACATATAATAATCTCTGTCTCACAATCTCTGTCCAGGACGAGACCCACAGGACGGCTCTCTTACACTACAACCACCATCCAAGAGGCTTCAGTCCCACCAACCACACAGTTTGAAATCAAGAATCCCTTCTAAAAGGATAATTAAACTAAAGAAAATTTTTAATTTCACTTAAGTTTTAATTTAATTGCCTATGTGATACATGTTTATTTTTTAATCAATAAAAATATAATTCTGGATTATAAGTCTTTTCATGATTCTAATTTCAAGAGCAGCTCTCAAATCGAAGAAATGTCCTCAAAATAGACTAAACCATTCTTTTCATACAAATGTGCTTAAGAAAAGTAAAGCAACTCTCTAACATGGCTACAAAAGCTGAATGAAGTGAAAATACCAAATAAAAAGGTAAACTGAGAGCAGCAATTTATTTTTGGAAAGCCACAAGAGCAGATAACAGTAAGTTTAAGTTTTCAGTTTCTACTGCAGATCACTATTCAGCAGCCTGTTGAAATTCAGCTCTGAAAATGACCTCACAGCGGAGTATAAAAACGAAGCAAAACAGAAGAAACAAAATAGCAGCAGACTCACAGACTCTGAGAAGGGACCAGTGGTTACCAAAGGGCAGGGGTTGGAAAGGGTGACTGGGGAGGGAGGGAGAAGGGGATTAAGGGGCACTGTAATTCCCAATCACAACACAGGTAGGTCACGGGGAAGGCGATACAGCACGGGGAAGACAAGTAGTGACTCTGTAACATCTTACTACTCTGATGGACAGTGACTGCAATGAGATGCGGGTTGGGGGGACTTGATAATATGGGTGAATGTTGAAACCACAATGTTGTTCATGTGAAACCATCATAAGATTGTGTATCGATGATACATAAAAAATGACCTCACAGCATAAAAACAAGGTACATTTTCAGTACTTTGCATTTGGTACCCTATGTTATACAATGAGTGTGTTAAATTATTATTACACCTTGGAATTCTGTTTTAAAGTATCTACAGAGAGCAGTTCCACTTTTATAGATGGTGGTCAGTAAAAATAACACTCATAATTCCTTGAAATAGGTCTAACAATTATTTAAGATGCTTAGTCTTTCAAGTGAAAGGCTCCTCTTTTCTACCATTCTGAAAACAATATGCCATTAATCTGTATTTTAAATTTTTAGTATTTTGATTATATTGTGGTAAGTAAAACACTACCCCCAAAATCAGTATTCTCTGGTTTTAGTAACTCCAGACTGAAAATGGGGGAAAAAAGGTGTTGGCGGTGCAGGTGACACCTGTTTGTTCCTGGTAAAAGCAAGAGAAGACCTGGATACACCCTTCGACTTCTGGTTGTACCATTAATTTTCAAAATATCAGAAAACATGATCAGATGACTAGCTAGTACATTGTCGGGCGCCCAGAGGTTCAGCCCGATGACAGTAACATTCTCTAGCAATCAGCTCCAAGCAGCAGCTGATTCAATCTGATAAGAGCTGGGTGTGTGGGGGGCGGGGTGAGAGCATTTACATCCATCCATTTAAAATTAAAGGTTAACCTTTAAAAGGCAGATCAACTTAATTTATAAAATAACAGTCTACAAATACAGCTTATAATTCAGGGGAGACTGCAGTTGCTTTTTTGTTTTCATCTGAAAAGCTAAAGGACGTTACATTTGAGAGAAATCTCTTCCATCTTCCCCAAGTATCATTACGATGTTAAGTCAATCCCAATTTGGGGTAAGAGAATTAGCCGTAAGAGATACAGAATTATGTACTTTAACCAACTGAAAATAAATGAGACATGTTATTGGAGAAAATAACAGAGAAATTAACAGTATGGCATTTTTATTAGATTGAAATATGACAAAATGAGCCTAATATTCAGCACTAATCAGGCTCTGTGCTTTAAAAAAAAAAAGCTGCCTGCAACAATCCAGCATTACAGAAGATGGTTTAAGTAAGTTGCCCAAGGTCACCCGGCTATTAAATGATGCAACAATGACCCAAACTGTCTGTCAAGCACACTGTAGGTCCTCACTGAATACCTGATTAATAAAGGAAAGAACAGCCTCCCATCCAAGCTCCCGGCTTCCAGGCCAGGCCGCCTTGTGCCCTTGAGCAGCGGAGGTGAGAGTGCTCTCGTTGAGAACCTGACAGCATTGGCCTTAGAGAAAGTTTAGTCAAACGAGCATTTATAGTGAGTGAATCATAACGCGATTACTCTCAGTCCAGCTATGCCCTCTTTGCGCAGTCATCCTGCCCATCCAGGAGAGTCAGGATCCCCCACGGAGCATCTTCTCCCCAGTGCCCCCCCTCCTTCCCTCCTTCGACCTTCCCGCTTAGACTGTGAGCACCTGGCGGGTGGGCAGGGGGCGCTGGCCGAGGCCGTGCCGTGTCCAGCACAATGCCCGGACACAGAAGCTGCTCCGTCAACGTCTGCTCAGTGAACATGCGGCCTGTGGAGTCCTCCCATCCGCTGCCCTCCTTTCCAGCACTTTCCCCGTATCCTCGAGCGCTTTTCTCAAGGATCTCCAACATTACTCCACCTTAGCTGACACCCCGTTCTTCTCTGAGAGGACCCCAGTCCCTGCCCACAGGGACTCTCAGCCCCCATCCCACCCCTGGCAGCCAAACCCCACCTGGTCCCCACATGCAAAGGCCGGCGCCCCTCAGACATCCGTGGCATTCGGGCACCCCTCCGTGTTCTTCCCACTCCGATTCTGCCGCCATCACAGAAGACCTCACTGTCCACACCCATCCTCAAATTTCTTTCACTTCCTTGAGTCCCATAATCTTCACCACTTGGTGGTCTCACCCCTAACTACACACATGCAGGTCCTGCCTGAGGAACCCTAAATGACATTGCCTGGCCAAATCTTCCCACCCTGCTGCTTCTGACACTGCCTTATTTCGCATTCTCCTTGTTCTTTGACTTCCTCTAGAAGTGCCCTTTTCTCTCACGACGCCCAAAGCCTAGGAGAGGGAGAGAGACAGGTGACCAACCAGCCACAGTTTCAAATGTTGGGTAACAGTAATAGCAACGTGAGGCTGCACTCTACACACACGTGGGCTCCAGAAAGAGGGAAATAATGTTGCGGGGCGGGGAGCCAGGCCGGGGGCGAGCTGCAGCCCAGCTGGCCAGGGGAAGCCTGTGAAGTGCTCCACGCAGGAACAGGCAGCTCGAGCAGCTGTCGGGCACCGCGGACCTGGGGCAGGGCTGCTGCGGACCCACACTCCATGGCTCCGAGGGCGCCGGTCCCACTGCCGTCTGTGCACAAAATGAGATTTTTTGGTTTTGTTTTAATAATCAGTTCTTTTAGATAAATATGCAGCTCTGCTTTGTAAAAGCTGCTTATGAGGGTTTTCCTATCTCATACAGACCACCAAGGTCATGTCACCTAGACCACAGCAGTCCACACAGAGATAAGTACAGAGCGGGAGTGTTTGGGAACTATTGCAGCAATCTGATACTGCCGTGGCAATTTTATCGTATTTTCAAAAGTACTGGTCTGCAGTGGAAGGGGTGGTGAGTGGAGGAGGCCCTGGACCTTCACCCAGAGATTTCTGGCAGTGGAGAACTCCACTCTGATCATAATGACAGGAGGGCTGTGATAAGTTCAAATGCCCATTCTATCAACTTGTGTCTGTTTTACTGGCAGTGTGCGGTAACCAGGACACACGAGGGACTCAGTGGGCTACAGAGCCTCCACGCCACCTTCTGAGCCCCTCTGCATCTGCTGGTGTGTGAGTCTGAGGACACCAGGGGAGCCAGAAGAGACTCCTCACCCGCCCTGCCCTGCCTGAACTGTTGATCGTGTTACTACCGCCTCCCCTCTCCCCTCCCTGGAGGACTCAAAGAGAACTTCAGAGAAAATGTAATTAAGTCAAGAGAGAATCACATTTCTCACTGGCTTTGAGATAGTTTCCCGCATTCCTGGGCCTAACAGAAAAGCACCAGAGACTCAACACTTCCCGCAGACTCCTCGGGGCCCCATTTCCCACCTCACGCTAAGGGCGCTCGGGCAGTAAGGAGGACAGGGAAGAGGCCGGGCGGCAGGGCCGGCACCTGCTGTTCACCTGGTGTCATGTGTGACTGCCCACGGGGAGAGATCCATTTGGCATTCACCTGGGCACGCTTTCGCTCCTCCCAGGAAGAGGCCTGGACAAAGAGCCTCCCTGGGTCCTCCCTCCCCCTCCCTCCCCACCTCCCTTGCCCAGGGCTGGACCTCTTGCTTCATCCTATTGCCTTGGTGGTGCTGTCTGACTCTTGCTGTCAGCCTCACCCTGGGTCCTCTTTCTAATGAATGCTCCACAGCAAGCTTTGCAGCCATAAGCTACCTCTGACTCCAGTTCAGGCTTCTGGAAGCCTGGCCTATTCAGGAGACACCTTTGGACATAGGCTGATACTGTGAAACCACACTAGAGAGAATATTGTGTTAAGTGTTTTTCACAGATTATCTACTGTTTAATCACTACAATAATCTTATGAGATACGTAGGTATCAGCCCACTAATACCTGGAGAAACTGAGCCTTAGAAAGATGACTAAGGACACACACACACACACACACACACACACACGAGGAAGTGGATATGCGTGGGGCACAGCTGGTACTCCAACCCAAGTCTATCTGAATCCAGAGCCCATACTGTCTCCCCTCGGAAGACAGACACTAACATTCTGAAGTAAGAATAGTTAAAGGCAGAAAGAACTTGTGGCCTTGAGCCCTGCTGCCCACGGCCGCTCACATCTGCTCACCCTGTGCCACAGTGCCTGACGGCAGAGGCCAAGTGCAGAGCGGCATCCTATGAGAAAGGACTCTATAATAAAGGCAGCTAGCTAGTAGTGACAAAGCACAAATACTCCCCTTGTTTCCCGGAAACCCATGTTATAAGCCTTAAAGACCTGCTCAAACGGCACCCTTTCTGGGAGCCACACCCTGGAGGAACTACGTTTTCTCCTTTTCCCGCTGTATTATGGTATCTGCCGCACTGAGTCACAGCCAGCCTTACTGCTAGACTGTGAACTTCCTAAGAGCTGCATCTTACTCTTCTTGCTTCCCTAGCTCTAAGTCTGGCGCACAGTAGGGACTCAGTAAATGTTCACTGAATGAATTAGTGAAATCAATAGGTTAAAGTAGTATTTTCCTGGTATGCATGATCTAGTGTTGGTGATTACCAAGCTTGAGATGAGCTTCCAAAATGAGGCTCATTGCAAAAACAAAATATAAATGTAAATATATTCATACCAGCAAATTAGTTTGCTGAGAATGACCTCTGGGAAAAAGTAATTTGGGGATTAAAAGCTTTCATCAAATACTTTAAAGTGAAAACAATGAACACCAAGGCTACAAAATATTTCAAAACAAAACAAAAGGACACATATGTCCCCTGAATCAAGGAAGCATATGTTCCCTGAATCACATTCAAGACAAGAGCTGAACTACTGCTATTTGCTACTCTCTTGGGGACTCATCACTTTCTGTTTGGGGTTATTTCACAAGTTTTTAGTATGTCATTTCATACAATGGGTATGTGAGATTTAAAAACTTGATTTCACCTCTGAATTCCTCCAAATGCTAGTGTAGAGAAATTATAAAACTTTACCTATGTTAAAAATATACTATAAAATTCAGTGTTCATGTTATGGCTACAAATTGAAGAGTGGCTAATTATCTACTATGAGAAAAGAAAATTAGCAAATTCGTAACTTGGGAGTTCCATTTTCACTTCTGTTGTAAGAAATAATTATGAGCAAGGCATGCTTATCAGTAGTCCCATGAAAGCAATACTAAATATCAATGCAAAGACTTCATGGACATCAGTGGGGCACAGTGACCAGACAGTGGACATCCCATGCCATCTAAGAATTCATAACAGACAATACAGGGAATTGTTTCACTGTTAGGATAACCTTGCAAGCTCTAAAAAAGCAATCCCAAAAATTTCAGGGACTGAATTTATGAAAGATAGGAAGAATAATCTGACAACTAAATGCAATATAAAATCCTGGAATGAGCTTAAATTTAAGAAAAAGAGGGAGAAAGCACATATCAAGACAACTGAGGAAACAAGACTCTAGACTATATATTACAAAACAGCATTGTGTCAAGGTTAAATTCCTTGAGTTGTTATATTATGAAGAAGAATGTCCTTGTTCTTAGGAGATACACATGAAGTATTTAGAATTCCTAAAAAACTCAGTAAAAAAATAAAATGTGTGTGTGTAAGGAAGGAAGAAAAAGAGTGCACAAATGTGGAAAGACTTTAACAACTGGGAAATTTAAATAAAGTGTTTGTTTACTGAACTATTCTTTGAACTTTTCTACACTTTTCTACAGATTTGACTTTTTTTGATATAAAATCCTGGGGTTAAAAAAAAAAAACCAGAGAGTTCTGACCTCATGCTGCAAGGCACTGTCTCGAGATCAATGGACATTTCTATTTTTTTTTTCAACTCGGAGACAAAGCCACAGAGGAAAACCATCACAATCTTTTAAAAACTGCAATGTACAAACAATAAAAAGAGATGCCCATACTAAAGGGTGAATATCAAATAGTGTTATGACTCTCTAGGGCTTTTTTATGACAGGATAAGGCACAGAGCTGAGGGTTTTATTATTTTGTTTTGTTTTAAACTATGCTCAGTAGAAGGCTGACCACTAACATTTTTGAGAGCCTAGCCAGTCTACTTTATAAAAACCATGTAATTTTCCATCACAACAAGCATGATTATAGCTGTTACCCCAAATGAAAGAAAAGGAAAATAAGTAAAACTCAGTAAGGAGAGCAATTTACACGCAAATTCACACAGTAAATGGGCAGTTTGAACTCAAGTCTGGAGTCTTCCCCATATAAAATATCAGGTGAACAATGAAGCACCAGGATTGTTGTTAGCTTCAAAGTTTACTCTTCAAAGATTCATTAAGCTACTATGTCAACCGTTACCATTTAATTTTTAATAATAATTACAACAATAAATGGTATATTTCCATCTTTCCACCAAAAAGAATAATCTTCCAAAACAGAAAGCCTATAAGCTTTAAGACAAATTAAACCCAAAATTGCCAGTTAGTCCATCAAAACTCTAAAATAGATTATGTGTAAGACTTCTGAGAACTTAAAAAGATGTACTGCTAAGAAGTGATTACTAAGAATAAAAATGGGTTAAAAAAGAACAAAATGACTGTTTCTCATTTAAAAGTAGGATTACCATGTGCCTTTAAAAATAAGGCTATGGGGTAATCATATGAATGTATCAAATCAACATGTTGTACACCTTAAACATTCACAATGTTACTGTTAATTACGCCTCCATAAAAAATTAAAATAAATAAATGATAAAATTAAGATTAAGGGGTGCTTTCAGGAAGATACCAAAGACACCTGGATTTCAGAAGATACCTGACAGTTTCAATCACGTTTTGTAGAACTCATCAAATCTAACCTATAAGGCAAGACCTTATTCTTCCGACACCCATCTATGTTTGTCTCCATGAATTATACTCTATTGTATGCCTCTGATTCCTGTACCAAGTGGAAAACTAGCTTATGAAACTCTGAAAGATTAAAATTCTAGGACTTTTGTTTGAAAATACTGAGCAAAACTGATTCCTTTTCCTTAAAGAAATAAAAACTGGCAGGTTTATGGCCAGGCACTGAAAACACATGAGAAGAGTTGAGCAGAAAGAGTGTCAGTGAGAGTGTAAAGATGACCCTAAATAATATACTCATTAAACACTTTCTAAACTTAAACATTCCTCTCATCCTCATGAAGTATGACAAAAGGAAAAAAAGCATAAAAGGAAGAAAGGTTTTGTTTGAATTACTCAGCTTGAAATATTTATTTTTGAAAGACGCAGGACGAATAGCAAAAGCCCAAACCTCAAAGATTTAGGAAACTGAGTCAGAAGTTAAGAAATATAACATATTATTTTTTGAATTCTCGTTCGATCAACAGAGATGGAACACCTTGCACTACACAGAGTATATTTATCAGAATATATACATACAGTATTTATTGTTATCATTTAAAAGCAGATGAATAAGAAACAAACTCATACAGACTTCTAGTTGATTTCACCTTATTTTCTTCCCCTAAATTACAGGTCTTACATTAAAGCTTTATGGTTTACTGATGAAAAAGAAAAAGTATTTCTGAAATAGAACTTCATCAGAAAAATACATCCTAAGAAAATCTGGTAATAAATTACAGACATGTGGATGATTACATGGTCCCATTCCTTTTTTTTAATCTTATATCACCATTCTTTTTATCTAAAGTAGTAATATAACTTTATCTCCCTTGCTTGAAAGACTGAAAATATATGTACACTGCTTAGTAGAGTACCTGACCTATCAGGGGTACTCTATAAATTCTCTTTTCCTTCCAGTAATCAATGTCAAGATTCATTCTCATAATGATTTCCTGCCTATTAAATTATTAGGGTAACAGTTTTTACTCCTCTTAAGGCTTACTGCTATGTATAACATGATTCCTGAACTTGGTATCACCTTTCTTATTTTCTTTAAATCAAGTTGTTTCCTGTTGATTTCACTGACATTTCCGAATGCCTGTCATTCTAGGAAGAAATGCAACATTTGACTTTAATGTGTATTTTTTTGCATTCCATCTTCTCTGCATTTCTAGCCAAGTCTAGCTGAGATACACTGGACACACATTTAGTGGTGTCAGGGGAATGAAATAATGGCATTTCAAAACCATCCTACATACTGTAGTCCCTGACTCATCAATTGATGCTAAGTATATTATGCAACAAATACTAATAGGACTTGCCCAGAAATAAATGTCCCGGGTCATACAGTGAGAGGCAAAAAGGATGTAATTTATTAAGACTCTTAACTATGTTTCTGTGGAAAGAATTTCACATCATGAAGACAGGATAGCTGATTTCTATCAGCTGATTTTCTCTTATTGCTCCTCTTCTGTTTCTACCAGACTATGTACTACACTAGAATATGATCACGCTGATGGCTCTACTTTGGGATGAAGTTGGATGCTTCACTGACATAAACACAATCTCTCATTGCACAAAAGGCATTACAATCTACTCTTTGTTTTTAATATTTAAAATAAATATGACTTGAGATTACAAGAAGCTCCAGGGGGTAAGTAAATACCACTGCAGTGTAGCACGAATTCCTGATCCCTTTTTTTTTTCCCTACAGACCTGGTTACTACATAAGAGTAAATTCTACCAGTAACTGGAGACAAATGAAAAATACAACTTAACCTTAAAACACCTTTAATAACACAGCACAGATAGAAATAAGGTCATTTTTTAAATTACTCATTTGTATTATATAAACATCAAAGATGATCTGCTGGAATGTGTTTCAGCAAAACAATTCTAGTTAAATTTAAAAGAAAGAGTAGTTTTCTCAAACCAAACACATTTTATTTGTCCTCTATCCAGAGAAGAAGGTAGTCTCAACATTTTATTTGTCCTCTTTCCAGAGAAGAAGGTATTCTTTCCACAGAGGTGAATTTTCTAAGTAATAGTTTATCCATTTAGATGCCCAAAGTATTTTATTGAAACCATTTTTGATAGAAATGCTCTCAACCCTACTTCCTCCAGGAAGTGGATAACACAGTGTAGCAATCCTAATTTAAGTACTTGTCAGTGGCTAAGATCTGTCACTGTGAATGTGCTTTAGGTTACCGTGGTATCTTTAAAACAGCAATAGCCTCAGTGATAGTAACAAAAGTAAAGCAGTTTGTTCTTATTTTAAATGGCCCCATGATAACAAGTTCTTATATCTGCAGTTTTCCGGTCCCTTAGTAAAAACTCTCATCCTCACTGTTTCTAGGGTGTCCTTTACCCACCTTCTATACCACTTCTAAACTGTGGTTAGGAAAGCAGATAACCACACAGATAATAATTTATCAATAGCACAGAAAAACAAATTGGTGTCAGTCTCCATTTAAACAAGTACCTCAATGTACAGTGTGATTTTAAGTTTAGCCACTCAGAGAACATTTCCAACTACTTTCCAGTTCTTGATTATAGAAAATGGTTGTGTTTTCTGGGAAATGACTGACAAATAAATTACTACTCTATAGCAATCATTCTCTTCGTAGCTTCTTGTCCAATACTATCACCCAAAAAATGTCACCGTTAGTAAGCAAAATCCATAATACAGTCAGGCTTACCTGATGCACGCCTTGTGAATCGGTTTATTACTGGAGCTAAAAGAAAAAAACAAACAAAAAAAATGATTAGATAAAAACCTAACCCACCCAAAACCCAGAAAAGGGCCTAAATTGTTAAGTGATCCCATTAGTTAGATAGGGGAAAAATATGAATGAATAAATAATGCAAGAAGAAGTACCACAAATTTATAAAAGTTTAAATTCACTAGAAGCCAAAGAAATGTAATCTAAAATCAACACTTCACCTTTTAAGTTAGTCCCCCCAAAACACTTTAAGTAAAAAATCCTCAGTGACAGGCAGCTGAAATTACTTAACTGTGGGCAGTGTAAATCTATGTTTGGTAACAATCTGGCAATTACATCAAGTGTCATAAAAGGTTTGTGTCCTTTAACTGAGTGATTCTACTTTTAGAGATTTATCCTAAAGAAGTAACACTAAACAAGGAAAAAGCAATATATGTATAGAAATACCAGCAGCATCATTTTTACAACGAAAAAGTTAGGAAATAGAACTAAAAATGCTCCTGTATACTGAAATCATTATTAGTTGAAGAAGAGTATATCCTTAATATTCTGAGATTTCGTATTTGAGGAATTGATCATTTGTGTACAACCGAAAGGTCCATGGCATGCAAATCTGTACACTGCAGGCTGTTAACTTCAGGCCGGTGTGTGGGAGTTCATCACTCAGCTGGTAAGCCAACCACACGGGTCCACTACCCAGACTCAATTCAGCTCTGTTGTTTCTTCTGGGTTTTGCTTACAGTATCTCAAATGGTGAGATTTTTAAAAACTATTTCTTGAGAGAACCAGGTAAGTTTATGGTTCATGTTATATACGGTAAGGACATACGTACTATTTTAATGGTATATTTTAATGGTAGAATATCATGAGTCTACGATAGTTCATTTTAATACTTCAATACTTTTCAGACAGTAATTGTAAAAATTGTTCACAAGGTGGAAGTAGGTTAGGTAAAAAAAGACTTAAACTTTTTATCAGCACTATGGTTATACTGCATGAAAAATATGAATGAACAGAAACAACACTAGCAAAAAACTGAATCAGATGTTTTACATTAATCCTTGCAACCATTTTATTAAATGTTGGCATCACCTTATTACTGATGAGGACATTTTACAATAAGGCTCAGAGATGTTGGATAGATCACAAAGCCACCCCATGGCAGAGCTGGAGAGAAGTTGACCCTAGGTGTATCTAACACCAAAATGCTTCTCATAGACAACAGAAATCACACAGTCACAGGTATTTCCTTCCAGACTGATTTCCACTGTTACTAAAGATTAAGTCTTTGAAATACTTCACAAATCCAATTATTAAAATACTATAGTTTATAGCCAAATTATACCCTCCACATTGAGCAATAGAGAGAAAATTTTCATTATTATATACCAAAATAACTTAGCCATATATTTTCAGGTCACAAATTACAAATTAGTTACATAAAAACCTTTCATTGGGCAAACTTTATATTATGTATATTTGCCACACAAAAAGGAAAAACAGCTTCCATCAGTTTTCTTGGACACTTCCAACCCCCTTTTTCAAAACGGCTTCAGAACCTAGTCTAAAGAAAGCCTCCCCAGCAAGCTGCAAGGACAGGGAGTGAAGAGGGTACAAACAGCTTCAGCCACAGGAATGCAGAACACAGAGTGCAGACTGATAAAGGCAAGAAGGTGAAACACGCATCTTAGCCTTGGGAATGAAAATTCTCCTCCTGCCCCCAAGCCTCTCTAGACAATGAAATCACAGGGCTATACGCTTCTGGTTGAAATGCTATGAAGTCTTTGTTCTCTTGGGGTCCCTTAGGTCTCTGTCTTTCTGAGGAGGTTAAGGCAGAGATTTTCAACACAAGGGGCACTGCCATCGAGAAGGTGTATTCTGATTTTGTGGGGCAATTTTTTTGAACCGTCACAATTCAGAGGAAAACAACTGTCCCGAATCTCCCAACTTTGTCCTGCACTACTTTTAAACATCCCACTGGACATTCACGTTGGCAACAAAGTCAGTTTATAACTATCGTAGCCTAGAACCTAACACTGTTTATACATAAATACAATTATTTGATGAAGTCTCAATATACATCTAATTTTCTACAACACAATACTACAAAAGTCAAAGGCATTTTGTGGAGTTTTCTGTATTCTGCTTTCTTTGGAATTCTACTAGTAGATGTTTATCATTTCATGTCCGTGCCGCAAATCCCCTTGGGATATCTGAGTTGCCAGCTCAATACGTGTGATCTGACTACATTCGCAGCTTCACATTCCTCACAGTTCCACACGTTAGTGGGAGACTTTACATTATGTCTTCTCGCATACACATACTGAAGCACACATCTATGAAAGACATTTTCCGAACTGTAAGTTCCTTTTTATGTCTCCTTTATTATTTTTGCTAGAAACTATATGTATTTTTTGCCTGTGGGTGGATAGGTTATGACTATGATTTCCATTCCCCAACAGTAACTGGGGCCTAGGGCTGGGCGGTTAGGAAGATGGGCACCTGGCAAGTGGTTTGCAGTAGTCCAGGTAAACACTGGGCTTTGACAACAGTGACTAAAAATCCAATCCCTCCTATCCACATCCCTCCAGACCCACTTTCATGCATGAAACACAAACTGCTGGCAAGCTAGCAGTAATCATAATTTCTCTGGATTTTTTTTTTAAGTCTAGTTACCAAAATGGGGAAGAATATTGCAACTCAGCGTAGAAGCTTTGCTGGACATAAAGCAATGTACTTCTGGGCAGGGTACACCTGGGGTTTTCTCTCCCAGAAAGCTAAGAACAGGGAAGGGGATCAGGAGGAACGGGAGGAAGGACGCCACCAACAGTCCACAGCGTCAGAATGAGGGCCGGGGCTGGGGCAGGGCAGCCGCTGCTGGCCTCACCGCCATCTGGGGAACCTGGAGGGATCGGGTAATTTGAATTAAATTCTCAACTTACAAAACATGAAATGTAAGACCACCCTCCTTCTTTCAGTGTGAGTTTTTGAAGAAAAAATAAACATCTGTGAAAGTGCCTATAAACTATAAATTCAATTCAATGTGAGAATGATCTTTATTTATTGTGTGCTAACATTTTAATATTACCATTTCTTAAATATACAAGGTACACCACAGTACAAATTCACAAAAAAAGTTAAAAGACAGTGTTCTCAGCCTCCTGGTTTCCACCTTTAGACTTTCGTATTCTACAGACATTCTGTGAGTACATTTATATGAGCATGCACAACCAGTAATAGGGACTAGGAGAACCGAGAAGGAAAAAAATAGGGAACTTATAATTTGCCTGTCATTAAGAAATTCCATATCTGAAATGAAACATACAATGGAGGGATTTAAAAGCAGATTAGACATAGTAGAAGAGACAGTAAATGGAATAGAAATTAGAGAAGAGGAATACAAAGAAGCTGAGGCACAGAGAGAAAAAAGGATCTCTAAGAATGAAAGAATATTGAGAGAACTCTGTGACCAATCCAAAAGGAACAATATCTGCATTACAGGGGTACCAGAAGAAGAAGAGAGAGGAAAAGGGAGAGAAAGTGTTATTGAGGAGGTAATTGCTGAAAACTTCCCCAATCTGGGGAAGGAGATAGTCTCTCAAGCCATGGAGGTGCACAGATCTCCCAACACAAGGGACCCAAGGAAGACAACATCAAGACATATAATAATTAAAATGGCAAAGAACAAGGATAAACACAGACTTTTAAAAGCAGCTATACAGAGAAAAAAGATCACATACAAAGGAAAACCCATCAGACTGTCATCAGATTTCTCAACAGAAATCTTACAGGCCAGAAGTGAGTAGCATGATATACTTAATGCAATGAAGCAGAAGGTCCTTGAACCAAGAAAACTCTACCCGGCAAGGTTATCATTTAAATTTGAAGGACGGATTAAACAATTTTCAGATAAGCAAAAGCTGAGAGAATTTACCTTCCAAAAACTACCTCTACAGTGCACTTTGAAGGGACTGCTATAGATGGAAGTATTCCTAAAGCTAAATAGCTGTCACCAGGGTAAATAAAATCACAGCAAAGTAGAACAAGTAATTACTAAGCAGATGCAAAATCAAATCAACTACCCCCAAAGTCAGTGAAGAGATAGACAAAGAGTACAGAATATGATACCTAACATATAAAGAATGGAGGAGGAAGAAAAAGGAGAGAAAAAAAAGAAAGTTTAGGTTGTGTTTGTAATAACATACTAAGTGAGTTAAATTAGACTGTTAGATAATAAGGGAATTACCTTTCAACCTTTGGTAACCATAAATCTAAAGCCTGCAATGGCAATAAGTACATACCTATCGATAATCACAATAAATGTAAATGGTCTGAAGGCACCAATCAAAAGACACAGAGTCACTGAGTGGATAAAAAACAAGACCCATCTATATGCTGCCTACAGGAGACTCACTTCAAACCCAAAGACATACACAGATGGAAAGTAAAGGGATGGAAAAAGATATTTCATGCAACTATTGGGGAAAAAAAGCAGAAGTTGCAGTACTTGTATAAGACAAAATAGACTTCAAAACAAAGAAAGTCACAAGAGACAAAGAAGGACATTACATAATAATAAAAGGGTCAATCCAACAAGAAGATATAACCATTATAAATATCTATGCGCCTAACACAGGAGCACCTATATATGTGAAACAAATACTAACAGAATTCAAAGGAGAAATAGAATGCAATGAATTCATTCTAGGAGACTTCAACACTCCACTCACTCTGAAGGACAGATCAACCAGACAGAAAATAAGTAAGGAGACAGAAGCACTGAACAACACAATAAAACAGATGGACCTAACAGACACCTACAGAACTCTACACCCAAAAGCAGCAGAATACACATTCTTCTCAAGTGCACATGGAACACTTTAAAGAATAGATCATATCCTAGGCCACAAAAACAGCCTCGGTAAATTCAAAAAGATTGAAATTGTACCACGTAGTTTCTCAGACTACAAAGGTATGAAACCAGAAATAAATTACACAAAGAAAACGAAAAAGCCCACAAACACATGGAGGTTTAATAACATGCTCCTAAATAATCAATGGATCAAGGTCCAAATAAAAACACAGATCAAGCAATATATGGAGACAAATGACAACAATAATTCAACACCATAAAATCTGTGGAATGCAGCGAAGGCCATGGTAAGAGGGAAGTATATTGCAATACAGCCCTACCTCAGGAAAGAAGAACAATCCCAAATGAACAGTCTAAACTCACAATTAACAAACCTAGAACAGAAGAACAAATGAGGCCCAAAGTTAGTAGAAGGAGGGATATAATAAAGATTAGAGCATAAATAAATAAAATCGAGAAGAATATAACAATAGAAAAAATCAATGAAAGCAGAAGCTGGTTCCTCAAGAAAGTAAACAAAACAGATAAACCCCTAGCCAGACTTATCAAGAAAAAAAGAGAGTCTACACACATAAACAGAATCAGAAAGGAGAAAGGAAACATCACTACAGACACCACAGAAATACAAAGAATTATGAGAGAATACTATGAAAAATTATATGCTAACAAACTGGATAACCTAGAAGAAATGGACAACTTTCTAGAAAAATACAACCTTCTAAGGCTGACCCAGGAAGAAAAAGAAAATCTGAATAGACCAATTACTAGCAAGGAAATTGAATTGATAATCAAAAAACTACCTAAGAACAAAATGCCTGGACCAGATGGTTTCACTGCTGAATTTTATCAGACATTTAGTGAAGACCTAATACCCAACCTCCTTAAAGTTTTCCAAAAAGTAGAAGAGGAGGGAATACTCCCAAACTCATTCTATGAGGCCAGCATCTCTCTAATACCAAAACCAGGAGAAGACAACATAAAAAAGAAAATTACAGACCAATATCCCTGATGAACATAGATGAAAAAATACTCAACAAAATATTAGCAAACCGAATTCAAAAATACATCAAAAAGATCATCCACCATGATCAAGTGGGATTTATTCCAGGGATGCAAGGATGGTACAATATGAGAAAATCCATCAACATCATCCACCACATCAACAAAAAGGACAAAAACCACATGATCATCTCCATACATACTGAAAAAGCATTTGACAAAATTGAACATCCATTGATGATAAAAACTCTTAACAAAATGAGTAGAGAGGGCAAGTACCTCCACATAATAAAGGCCATATATGACAAACCCACAGCCAACATTATACTTAACAGCGAGAAGTTGAAAGCTTTTCCTTTAAAATCAGGAACAAGACAAGGATGCTCACTTTCCCCATTTTTATTCAACATAGTACTGGAGGTCCTAGCCACGGCAATCAGACAACACAAAGAAATAAAAGGCATCCAGAATGACAAGAAAGAAGTCAAACTGTACCTGTTTGCAGATGACATGATACATAAAAAACCCTAAAGAATCTATTCCAAAACTACTAGATCTAATATCTGAATTCAAAAAAGTTGCAGAATACAAAATTAATCCACAGAAATCTGTTGCTTTCCTACACAATAACGATGAACTAGCAGAAAGAGAAATCAGGAAAACAATTCCATTCACAATTGCATCAAAAAGAATAAAATACCTAGGAATAAACCTAACCAAGAAAGTAAAAGACCTATACTTTGAAAACTACAAGATACTCATGAGAGAAATTAAAGGAGATACCAATAAATGGAAACACATCCCGTGCTCATGGATGGGAAGAATTAATATTGTCAAAATGGCCATCCTGCCTAAAGCAATCTACAGATTCAATGCAATCCCTATCAAAATACCAACAGCATTCTTCAACAAACTAGAGCAAATAGTTCTAAAATACATATGGAACCACAAAGACCCCGAATAGTCAAAGCAATCCTGAGAAGGAAGAATAAAGTGGGGAGAATTACGCTCCCTGACTTCAAGCTCTACTACAAAGCCACAGTAATCAAAACAAGTTGGTACTGGCACAAAACAGACCCACAGACCAGTGGAACAGACTAGAGAGCTCATATATAAACCCAGGCATATATGGTCAATTAATATACGATAAAGGAACTGTGGATATACTATGGGGCAATGACAGCCTCTTCAACAGCTGGTGTTGGCAAAACTGGACAGCTACATGCAAGAGAATGAAACTGGATTATTGTCTAACTCCATATAAAAAAGTAAACTCAAAATGGATCAAAGACCTGAATGTAAGCCATGAAACCATAAAACTCTTAGAAGAAAACATAGGCAAAAATCTCTTGAATATAAACGTGAGCAACTTTTTCCTGAACGCATCTCCTCAGGCAAGGGAAACAAAATAAAAAATGAACAAATGGGACTACACCATGCTAAAAAGCTTCTGTACAGCAAAGGACACTATCAGCAGAACAAAAAGGCATCCTACAGTATGGAAGAATATATTTGTAAATGACGTATCTGACAAGGGGTTAACATCCAAAATATATAAAGAACTCATACACCTCAACACCCAAAAAGCAAATAAACCCTATTAAAAAATGGCTGCTGATATGAACAGACAATTCTCCAATGAAGAAATTTAGGTGGCCAACAGGCATCTGAAAAGATGCTCCACATCACTATTTATCATGGAAATGAAAATTAAAACCACAATGAGATCACCTCACACCAGTTAGGATGGCCAACATAGAAAAGAATAGGAACAACAAATGCTGGTGAGAATGTGGAGAAAGGGGAACCCTCATACACTGCTGGTGGGAATGTAAACTAATACAACCATTGTGGAAAGCAGTATGGAGGTTCCTCAAAAAACTCAAAATAGAAATACCATTTGACCCAGGAATTCCACTCCTAGGAATTTACCCAAAGAATGCAGTTTCCCAGCCCCAAGAAGACATATGCACCCCTATGTTTATTGCAGCTCTATTTATAATAGCCAAGAAATGGAAGTAACCTAAGTGTTCATCAGTAGATGAATGAATAAAGAAGATGTGGTACATATACACAATGGAATATTATTCAGCCATAAGAAGAAAACAAATCTTACCATTTGGAACAATATGGAAGAAGCTAGAGGATATTATGCTCAGTGAAATAAGCCAGGTGGAGAAAGACAAGTATCAAATGATTTCACTCATCTGTGGAGTGTAAGAGCAAAGAAAAAAACTGAAGGAACAAAACAGCAGCAGACTGACAGAACCCAAGAATGGACTAACAGTTACCAAAGGAAAAGGGACTGGGGAGGATAGCTGGAAAGGGAGGGATAAGGGGAAAAAGAGGCATTATGATTAGCACACATAATGTGTGGGGGATATGGGGAAGGCAGTATAGCACAGAGAAGACAAGTAGTGATTGTATAGCATCTCACTATGCTGATGGACAGTGACTGTAATGGGGTATGTGGTGGGGACTTGATAATGGGGGTAATCTAGTACCACAATGTTGCTCATGTAATTGTATATTAATGATACCAAAATTAAAAAAAGATATACACAAATGTTTATCTTTTGTCCTTCTAAAAATATATTAAGATAGCAATTTATAGTGGAGCAAGTATGTAATTATGGGCTTTTAGAATAAAACCACATTCTAACATAAAACTTAGAGAAGTATAAATTTGTCCCATCTTGCGCTTACTTTCACAAATATTATGACATGAGTAAAAAAGTGGCAATAAGCTGTCAATTTAATACAACTAATTTTTTCCAATTAATTTATATTTCAAGTACATACTGATGTTTTTACTATAAGCATCTGCCTCATTTAAATAAATAAGTGACTATTTGCAATACTCCTGCCTACTCTTTCCTAAGTTGTTTTAAAATGACTTGCTAGAACTTAAAACCATAAACATGGAGATTTTGCACACACGAATTTATTTACTCTGCCAGGTTAACAGTGATTCTCAAGGGAGGGATGGTATGAAAAAAGAGCATATCTTTAGTCCAGTGTTTTTTTAATTTTTTTAAGTCAGACTATTTACCTTGCATTTCAAATGGAATTAAAGGACTTAAGATACAAAGGAGCATGGGATTTTTTAAGTTTGAAACACTTAGCTAAAAACTTGAAAGACTTTACTTGTATATTTTTCATTAGTAACTTTTTTTTAAAAAGCATTATTAATCCTCTGCCTTGAAAGCAGTGTCTAGTTTCTTACATTTCCAATAAACTTCATTTTTAAAAACTGTCATGTTCTGACTTCTAAAACTTGCCTCTCCCATTCTCCTTCCCTCCCTCCCTTTCTTAATAAACAAATATACAGTGCTTAACATACATATGTCTTAAAACATATATACACATGCTAGGATCCTGCCAACCTGCAGGCCCTATATAATCTAGGAGTTTAAATCAGGAAACCAAAGTTGATTATATGTACCTTACATATTAACAGTGTATCAAGCTCAGTTGTATTGTTGGGAGTTGTGATCTCCAAAATGGGTTCATGCACCCCAAGGCAGAGTATAAGGCAAACCTTTTGTGTGAAGGAAAAAAATTTTGACTTCTTCCTTTCAAAATTCATGTGATATACATAATAAATACACTGGTATATATATGAGATTTATAAATATATATATTGGGAGTACATACTCATATATATTTTGCTAATGAGAGTACATAATCAAGAACTTTTGAGCATTAAACTGCTTAGTGTATCAGGTGTTCATTTCTAAAAATAAACATTTTATTCAGTTTCTACAGTGTATGAAGTGCTAATTTAGAGATAGGAAAACAAAGTGTAAAAGGGCCAGATCAGTGCTGAGCTAGACTGCACATTTTCAGAGGGACAGACAGACAGCTTACTTCTGATAGGTGGTTCTTTTCAATCCAGTCACTGCTATAAGCATAACTGAAAATGAAGGATACGTATCATGGCTAAGGAAATGGAGACTGTCGCAGGTTCAAACCCTGACTCCATCACTCAACTCTGAAGAGGGCTAAATGACATATGCATAAATGTCCTTGTTCAGCGTCTGACACTTGAACACCCAAAAATGTTAACAATTACTATTAAATGAAAAGAATATCATTTAACAAACATTAACTTTCTATAGGAACTGAAATGAAACAGCTGAGTCATGTTTTAATTCAGCATAACCTTTTGGAAAGATGTTTTTTGGGTCTAAATGAAATGTATTTAAACAAATGGAAGCTTTTCCCCTTCTTTTCTATCCAAAAAAAAATCCTCTTAATATCACTCCCAGGAACTATTTTGTCTTGGAACAGCTAATGTAAATTAAACAATGTCAGTCTCCAGCCAAACTACAGAATGACTGTATACAGTGTATCTTCTTGGCTTCACTTTTAGGTGGAACATGAGTTTATATTTTGACCTTTTGTCTTTTTTTAAAATACAGAAACATTTTTAAACAGCAGCAACTGGAATGATTTTTTTTTTTAGTTTCCAAACATATTAAGTTACACATGGCAGAGCCTATTGCTGAAACATTTATAAATGTTATGCCAACTGTGTTTATATTTCTGATTTTTTTAGATTTTTCTGTTTGCATGTAAGCCATGACCTGAAAATTTTAGCTCAAATTCTTTCCACAAAATAATTACATAATGGAACAGCCTGAGTCATTTTGAATTTCCGAAGCACAAAACTCACTCCGATAAAATGAAAATAATAATCAGCATCATAGTAAGGTTTTTATATGGGATTTTTTTGACTACCCCAACCACAACGAAATGGTATGGACAACTGTAAGGGCAGTAAGAACAGGACCAGAGCACAGTAATAATTCATCCGCCTTAGAAAAATCGCTGCACCCGTTTTTCTTTTCCATTTATAAAATTGGATTCTTAAGCAATTGATAAAATGAAGTCTAATACGAGGTTTCACTGCAATTAAAAAAAGCACGAATAAACAAACAACACGTCTGAGAGCAAAAGTACAAAAGCCCTTCTCTTAGCCTGAAAATTTCAAGAATGAAAGATGGACAGAATTTGTAAGATGTCAATTACCATCTTAATATAAATAGCACACAGAATATTAAGTGACAGCTCCATGAACAAGCAGGCCAGAACCGACTACATGTGGGTAAGGGGCTTCTCCGGCTCTCCGCTGCTCCATTTGTTCAATGAAATAGACCATGTACACTATGAGACAGTCTCTGACAAAAAGATGATTTCTTAAGGAGTCCAGAGATAATAAATTAATGAGAATAATCATTTGTCTCAGCAAAAGGAAGGAGTTGGCTCTCAACTAACATTTTTACAGTGAGTAAATGCATACAGCACCCAACCTTCCCACTTTCATACATTTCTTCTCCTAACAGGCCACCCCAGGGCTCAGCCCTTCCTGGTACTGTGACTTTATAAACACTAAGGTGGATCCTGCCGTCACTCCATCTCTCTCACTGAAACCTTCCCCCTAAAATACTCCATCAGTCCCACCCTCCACCACAGGCCTTCTCCATTGTTACCTGTCTCATTAAATGACTTTCTTAATGGGTCCCAAAAAATTCCTCATTGACGAATTCAAAGGCCTGTTAGTATTTACACGGTTGAAAAGAAACACATTTGTTTTTGACACAGCTATGACCAAAAATCTTTGCAGCTGGAAATTTACTGGCATCCATGGAATGAGATTTGCAAAAATAAATAACCATTAAATATTTACTGTCCCCACCCATACACAGCACCTCACTTTATGTGCAACCTCAAATGGAAGGCTTGTAACTGTCTCACAGTAAACAACAGCCAGTTTTTAAGATAGCATCCTATGCTTCCATTTTTGTTTAGGTGTTTTGATTCTATGCCCTCTCTGCAGACAAAGGATAAGTTACTCAAAGAACCCTTCACAAGTCCCAAGTGATCTCATGCTTCTCTTCCCACCCCTACCTCCCTCTTTCTCCTTGCCTTTCTCCCTTCCCCTCTCTCTCTCACCCTTTTCCCAAAGCCTAAAGTGCCAGATGGATAAGAGTTTGAGAAAGGACATCCATTCAAGTCCTTTGATTTCCAATTTGAATCCCTAAAGCAACCCACTTAATACTACTATTAAAACGAATAATATTCACAACAGTTCCACTTTGAAAATCACAATTACCATCTGTAATTCCGTATTTTAAAAATCTCCAACAGTATTGTTTAATGCTCATGACTAAAATAAATGGCGTCAATGTTTTAGGGCTGTCATGAATGATGTAATCCATTTCAGGAGGAATTAAGACTATCATGTAAATTTAAAATTTACCATGTAAATTTCTAACAGCCAAAGACCATAAAGCCTCCTGAATTACAAAATCTTGGAGCTCTGTTATCTAAGAACTGTGAGTTGAAAGGATGTGGGTTTTATTACTATGCAACATAATTTCACATTAAATCCTAGGTGGAACTACTACATAAACCCATTTCCTATTTCATCTCTCTAAAAAGTGCAAACACTAGGTTCATTTCCCACAAAATACAATGAAATTGCTATTCTGCAAGAAAACTTTACACTTCTATCAGATGTCATGTTAATGAGATCATTTATTTAACAGGTAATCAACGCCTGCTCTGTGCACTGTCCTAAGGGCCTTACAAACATTAAATACCATCAGTATAGTAACTGGTCAACATGCCTAGTGCAGTGCTTCATACATTAAAAAATATATATATCTGAATTTAAAGTTAATCCAAAAAAGCTGACTTTCATGAACATTTTTCAAACCAGTTAAATGTATTTAAGAGGTTGATAAGATATTAAAAGATAGTTTAACTTTCGGTCAGCTGCACAAGAGAACTACAACCACTTAAAATAATTTTAGTAATATGTTGACAGCTAGGTGCAGTAGGAGGCCAGAGCTAACAATCAGCTGCTTTGCATCATAAGGAGCCACGGAGAGAGCAAGTTCTTAGAGACACACAGAAGTGAGCCTAGTCACTCAGCCAATGCAACACTTCTTTAAAGCTACGATTTCCCACTGTCGGTTAGGCAAAGCACTCAATAGGCCACTGATGTTTTACTCCCAGTACGGGCATGGCTAAGAACATTTTCACAGCAGATTCTTGGGAAGCCAGTCTGTCTCCTGCCCTTATTGCTTTTGCCATCTCGTTTTAGGGAGACCACATAAACCACTGCAGATAAATGAATTTCTGAGTTTTATTCAAGTTATAATGAAGTTTAGTTCTTCTAATTCTGTATCTAACAAGATTAAGACTATTTGCTCATAATCCTCTAAGAAACCTTCTTAGATACGTGAATATTCTTCTCAACTCTCCTTCATCCATTTCTTCTTGTGGTAGATAACTTTTGTTCCCTTAATGTCCCACCACCACAAGCTCCAACTTTCCAGGATTTTATCAAAAATAGATAAGGATCTCCAACAAAGATTTGACAGAGGTCAGAGTAAGGATTAAGTCATAGTTGTTACATGGTAATTTTACATATGTATATATATATTAATATATATATTAATTTATACATATCTTTGACATGCTTTATAAGGCATGGTTCTATATTTCTGGCTTGTATATCCACTTTGAACTAGAGATCTTTTTCTTCCACAACAGGGAAAATTAGCTCTTCTGTATTAGTTTATTTTTCTCCCAGGCTGGCTGCTTTTCATGTATCCACATATAATTAATTTTGTTTCTGGTCACTTGTCAACTTATCATAATTTAGAATTTTACTCACTTCATTTTATAATTTCAGCAATTTCACTGAAGAAATTATTGAGCAACATAGGATCTCACAATGATGCCTGTATAAAACCATTAATTACTATAGATTTCACTCCAGACTAATACTGATCCAACTCTTTGGCCTACTGTTAAACCCTGCTAATAAATTCCAAGCCTGGGACATTACCCCTTCCTAAGTGACATGTCAAGCTTTACTCACTTTCTGTAGGATGGGAAAGAGGGAGGCAGCCTCCATAAGAGCTTCTTTCAGGACTTCAATAGTTCCCCAACAATGACAGATCACCATCAGCTATTATCATTCTAACACCTAAAGGTTGCCCTTTAACCAGAATTGGTAGAACACTGAAAGTAAAAATTAAAAGGGATCATATTAAAAGAGAATAGGAGAGGAATGGGAAAGCTATCAGCAGGGGAAGGGATCTTTGGAAAGGTAAGAAGGAAAGAACACCTGCCCCCATCTGGATGGTTGGCCTAGGGCCATCAGTGGCCATGCTACCAGACCCTGGCTGGCCTTTCTGATTCAGCTGCCACCAACTATGTGGCCAAAGTCACATGCTTGATTCCTATGTGAGTCATGGGTATGTTGCACTTTCAGAAACTTACCTTTTTGCCCGACCTCTCATCACTTGTCCTAAAGGGATTCATGAAAGTGGGTATGAACGAATCAATGCAAATTCATCACCATTACTGGAAAAATAACCAGGAAAACCTGACCTATGAGTCAGCCCATAGTACAAATTTCATTTAGAAAGAACTCCCTACTGGTCTTGGGTCAGAGAGATGTAGGCAAGAAACCAGGCTCTACTACTCACTGGTCCTATATGTGACCCTGGACAAGTTTATTTTTCAGAACCTTAAAGATAAAACATATTCAGGGTCTCAAGTAGAGCTTGAGATAAAAGGAACACTCAAGGGATGCCAGCCCCACTCTCTTCCAGAGATAAAACCTGGGAGTTAGAGCACAGGCATGGAGCCAGGACCACCTGGGTTCCAATCCCCGTTCTGCAGCGTACTAGCTGTGTGACCCTGGACAAGTGATGGCCTCATCTTTCTCACAGAGCTAGGAAAACGATTAAAGCATTTAGATAAGGCCTAGCACACAGCAAATGGCAACAAATGACAGCTATCTTTTTTAACTATTAAGAAGAGGTATTACTACCATTTCTCTTAATTAATTTATATCAAAGTGAGGTCAGGGAACTATGGATAACAGAATGATCTGGGATATCTGTCAGAAAAAGAAAAGATCCCTTGTCCCAGCCCAACCTATTCAAAAAAGCTCTCCAAGAATGGTAACAGGTAATATTCATTTCTCAATTCAACTTCCTTGAGATTGCACACTCAAATTTAAGAATTAATGATCCAGCTGGTCTTGTGCTGTGTCACATTAAATTAAGACTTGCCATCTAGTACTTATTATTTACTATGTCAGGAGAATTACCCAATGTCTGATGTTTTCACATTTTGTCACATTTTTAGACCTAGATGTTAAACTGATAGGCTCACTCCTATTATATTTTTCCCCTAATGGCACCATTTTGACTCCCCCACACTCCCTCACCAGGGATCAGCAAACTATGGAGGAAGTACAGCCCCAACCTCCAAAGGTAATACCTGTTTAAAAAAAGAAAAAGAAAAATATGCAAACAGACCATATTTTGCTCACAAGCCCACTGTCTGTCCCTTCACAAAAAAGTTTGCAAGCCCTTGGCAGCCTATAATTATTTTTATACTGTGGATCTCAACAAAATTTGCTTAAAAAATCGTATGAGGAAATTGATTAGAAAAGAAAATGTTCTAGAAGATATTTTCTACTGGACCTGCTAGAGGGAATACTATTGCCCAAGTTTCTGTTATACACACATGCACATGTGTGTGCTGGCTAATGATCAAGTTGTACTGGCTGCAGTCAAAAAAAGTTTTGAAGCCATTGGGGCCAGGGCTGGTTAATAAATAGTGAAATTAGTTAACAAGTATTTATTAAAACTCACACTGAGCAATTTTTACTATAAAGGTGCCTTGGGGAATATAAAACCATATAAAATGATCCCTGGTGTCTAGAAATTAATAGCTTATTTCTTCACTGCAAAATGGAAATAAAACCTGGTCTGTGTACATTGTAAGGAGAAAATGGAATAGTCATTGCGAAGTACTTCAAAAGCATTATACAAACAAAATGTTTTAGTCATACTAACAATATATCATATCCAACATATATAGGTTATTTGCCAAATCCCTTAATTCCTAGTTTCCTCCAGTCCACAAAACTAGTCCTATTTTTTCCTGTGTCATGTGCATGTGTATGCATGCATGTGTACATGCATGTGTCAAGAGCATAAAAGAAGTATTAGATGCTTCTGCCCTTCCTCTGTCATCCGTTATTGGCTTCTCCTTCCCGTCTATTTAAAATGTTTTCTTTTGTCTTTTTAGTTTCTAGCAAGAAAGGCATCTGATTAAATTCCTGTGCAAAAAAAACCCAAAAACAATTAAGAGTGTGATTATCCTACCCCTGCAAACACTAAAAAGTCCGAAATTAAAAAATTTAGGTAACAATCTTCCCTTTCCAAGGTTTCATGGTTGCTTCAGAGAAGCTAAAAATACATTAATTTTACTACACATTTCAACAATTTTGCAAAGAAAAGAAATACCTTCCTAGGAACATACATAAGGAAATGACACTTTAAAACGTTTCATTATATGAAATGCACTGCGGACATACTAACCACAAGCCGGGTAAATAAATAAACGCTGGTGCAATGCTGCATGCATATTTGCCTTACACCACAAAGTGAGAATACTCGCACATTTGCAAACCATGGTGTTGTAGCTTAGGATGCCATAAAGATGGGATTTAGGCATGTCTTGTAAAATACAGGAGGCTGTAAATATGTGTGTGTGTGTTACTGAAAGAGGGTTGTAAGCAGAGGGGTGGGGCTTGCCAGGAGCAGCTATTTGGGAAAATTCCTTTTTCTTACCCATTCATTCTTTTTAGCTTCAGTGTCTGGCACAGTCCTTACAATTACTCACTGGTTTTTCATTCTAAAGACAACCAACAAGCTTTCAGAACTTCCTACAGTGGTTTTCACACACTTTTTTAAAAAGGCACCAAGTCATTCAGTACTTGTTTTAAATAAAAAGCGAACCATTGGCCCGTTTCCTCATTCCAAAGACCCCATGGGTTGCAGGTTAAACAGGATCCTTTGTTGTGTGTCCAAAATTAACACAATGCGGCATTGGTAAATTGGTAAATTATAGATTACAGTTTCCAACAACGTCAAAGCTCTTATAAATTTTATTCTTTCCCCAGTGAGGCCATTTCATGCACCTTTGAGTGAATTTGCCGTCCTAACGGCAGTAAAGCCAGTTCCACTGAATACCCCTCGCCTTTTCTCTTAGGACACTCCATTCATGAATGTAAGGGCCGAAAGAGCACTCCGAGCGAGCCGGTTTTCTTTGTACACAATGGTCTCCGTCTAGCGAAACAGCTCCACGCACAGGGGAAGTTGTGTTTCAGATGCCCACCCAAAGCGGCCGACCTCCGCCCCGAGCGCAGGACGAGAGGGGCAGGCGGCAGAGAGCCGTAACCTTCCAGCCGCCCCCTCCAGGGGACAGGGGGGAGGGCCTGACAAGGGAGCAGAGTAGGAAGGTGGGCGAGTGGGGACAGAAATGGATGCTGAGGGGGTGGGCGCGACGGCAAGGCAGGGAAGGGAGCACGCGGGGAGGTGGGTGCGCCACGCCGCGGGATTAAAGGGCGAAGCGGGGCGCGCCGGGCGCCGGGTCCTCACCGTTGAACGCCCCCGCGGCCGCGGCCGCCGCCTCCTCGTCCTCCTCCTCCTCCCCGTTTTCGGAGTCCGTGTGCCGGGCTTCCTCGGCGAAGTTGACCCCCTTGCTGGGGGTGCCGCCACCGGCGGCGGCGCCCGCGTCCCCCCAGGTCCTGCCCTCCTGGCCGCAGCGCGCGGCGCCTCGGCGCTCGTTCTCCTGCTGTAGACGCGTGAAGTGCTGCAGCGCGAACTCCAGCAGATCCGCCGGCTGGTGCCTCAGCACCTCCACCGTGAAGCCCTGCAGCAGCTCCGTCAGTCCCGCCGGGATCTCGATGCTCATCCTGCCTCCGGGGCGGCGGGCGCCCGGGCGCCGCCCTCGCCCCCTCCGCGGACCGGCCTCGGGCCCCGCGGCAGCCCAGCGAGCGCGGACGGCGCTGGCGGCGCTACCGGTGGCGAGCGCGGCGCACTGGGCCCCAGCCGCCCGGCTGGCCCGGCCCGCGGCTCCCGGCTCCCGGCTGCTCCGCGCGGCGGCGGCGGCTGAGCGAGCGCAGCCCCGGGAGGACTGGCAGCATCTCCGGCTCCTCCCGCTCCCGCCGAGGCCGCTCCTCTCCCCCGCCCGGGCCGCCCCGCCCACGCCGCGCCGCCGCGCGCCCACGTGACCCCTGGAAACCATGGCAACCTGCGCCGGCGGGCGCCGCGCACCGCACTCGCGCCGCCGCTGGGCCGAAGAGGCTGTCGGGTGCCGGCGTCTCGCGGGGAGCGCGGCAGGATCGCGTCCCGACGCTCGGGACCGAGGGCCCTGGGCCCCACTCCCCACCACCGGGTCAGCCCCTGCGCGCCTCGCCGTCCGCCTGTCCGCGCAGCGTGGGAAGCCACACACAGCTGGTGCCGCGCGATTGGCCCTGAAACGTCACCTTCCACCTCGGTAGCGGCACTTTATTTTCCTCCGAGAATCTAGTTCCATTGATAAGTGTTGGTAATGTCTTCTGTTAAAAGTCATATAGTGGTGCGCGTTCTCTTCTGGACAAAGAAATAATACCCCATCTTTGTGACACCATTCTTTTTCCTTCTCCACACTCTAGCCTTTCTCTGTACCTATTGTGCTTTGCTTTACTGATATTCCGTTGTCCATTCGAGGCATTTACACCTATTTATTAAAAACAAATGCACCATTTATTTCGAGGAACTTAACCAAAATTAGTTGATGCCCTTCAAACAGGAGAGCGCAGTGATATGAATAAAATGTCATAGGACAGATGGTTATAAAGCAAAAGACTTTGCCTGATTACGCTCTTATTATATTAAAACTTTCCCTTATGCTTTGAGTGGTTTGAATTGTATCTCCAAAAATAGGAATGCTTCAATATAAAGAAAAATAGAATTAGAGATGTATAGTTTTAAAGTAGAAGTTCTTGACTTTGAAGTGAGGCATATTCTGCAAATGTTTACAATTTTGAATTAGCAATCCTCTTTTGCCAGTTACATGCTATTTTGAAACACCTGCTTCATTTTCTACAATGACCACCGTATCATTGTAAGTAAAATATTTCAAGAGCAAGTGCACTTCGTTATTTTGATTTATCTTTCTACCCACAAAAGAGCACATGGCTCAGGAAATTCAAAGACTAGAAATGTAGAGGTAGTCCCTCTTATAAAAATTCATTTTGATAATAACTCTGTTTACAATCCAACTTGCAATCACTCCATTAATGAATTTCTGTATTTCCATTTTTTATCAACCTCATGTTGTTTTCAAATATTGTAAAGTACTTCTAAATGAGTCAGGCATTCTAAGAAGTAAGCTTTCATAAAATACCTCACTGCATGGAGTATAGTAAACTCTAACCATGTAAGCATTATATAAACTGTCTAAGCATTATTATATTTATAGATCCAGTAAGTTAAGGTGCATTTGCATCATCTGTCTTCATTTGTGATGTTTTTGTTAAGATTAGCATTGTACATATGTGACAGAAAATGCAAAATACAGTAGCTTAAACAAGATAGAAGCTTCTTTTTCTTTTTTTTTTCTTTTTTTCTTTTTTTACAATTTATTTTGGTATCATTAACCTACAATTACATGTGCAATATTATGGTGATTAAACTACCCCCTTCATCAGGTCCCCCCCACCAACCCTATTACAGTCACTGTCCATCAGCGTAGTGAGATGAGAATCACTACTTGTCTTCTCTGAGTTGTACAGCCCTCCCTGTGCCCCCCCAACATTACATCTGCTAATCGTAGTGCCCCTTTTTCCCTCTTATCCCTCCCTTCCCACCCATCTTCCCCAGTCCCTTTCCCTTTGGTAACTATTAGTCCGTTCTTGGGTTCTGTGAGTCTGCTGCTGTTTTGTTCCTTCAGTTTTTTTCTTTGTTCTTATACTCCACATATGAGTGAGATCATTTGATACTTGTCTTTTTCAGCTTGGCTTATTTCACTGAGCATAATACCCTCTAGCTCCATCCATGTTGTTGCAAATGGTAGGATTTGTTTTCTTCTTATAGAAGCTTATTTTTCATAACATGAATTAAGCAGCTCAGGGATGATACAGGGTTCCAAGATTATCCAGCACCCAGGCTCCTTCCAGCTCTTTGCTCTGTAACCCTCAGTTAGTGGTCCAAAACTGCCGCTCCACCTCCAGCCATCTCATCCATGTTTCAGCCAAGAGGAAAGTGGAAAAAAGAAGGGAAGCTCTCCCCGGACACACAACTTCTAAGGATACTTCCAGGAAGTTAAACACACAAATTCCTCTTATATCCTCTTGGTCAGGACTTAGTCAAGATGGCCACACATATGGTGTGGCAGATTGCATTTTCCAAAGGTGAATGTGAAAACATCTCCTGTCCCATGTGCTCTTCTACAGTGTGACCTTGCCAATCCCCCACCAAAAGTCAAAGTCTTAGTTCCCCTACTCTTGAATCTGGATGGGTTTATGACTGCTTTAGTAGAAGTCATGCTAGCACGATGGAAGTAGCCATCCCTCTGGTGCCCTATCTGAAATCCTGACCCACAGAATTTGGCGGTAATTGGTTATAAATGATACACATGGCTATAAGAAAGCTTGGGAATGTGAGCTTTATTTTGAGCAGTTACGTGCCAAGCAAACATTTGGAGATTAAGGAGAACCGATCCTGGGGACGATAATCAGTGTCTGCCATAATACTTAATACCCTTTCCTCAAGGAGTGACAGAAACAAAAAGCCCAACTTTTCCAAACATTTTATAAGAGCCATATTTCAAAGTAGCTTCCCTCATGTTTCAAAATGGATTTATCCCTTTTGTGAGTTTACTACATGAGACATAATAGATGACCGTCATCAGCCACTATGCCAGGGTCATGTGGCTGTCATTTCTTTAGAGACATAGAAGTGAGTCAAGCATGAAATGCATAATTGGATCAGATGACCAATATGGTCTCTCCATTCCTAGGATATTCTACAATAGCATAGTGTTAAAAGAAGATGTGTTATATTTAATACACCTTTGCAAAGAGCTCTCTGATAACAATTTTTATGTGCATCAATTCTTAATAACATAGCTTGAAAAAGGCTTGATCCTGATGTTCCCATTATGTTCATATTGTTCTCAGAACAAACATTCACTTCTCAAATCACATTCTGGCTTTTATTCACTACCAAGTAACCATTTGGGTAATACTGTGTGATTTCCTTTGCTTTCATTTTCAGACTATTTCCTTTTGAACCTTGCAGTGCAGTGACAGTGGCTTATGGGGACTATTTATCTTTGAGTTCTTTAAAAGAACATCACTGATATTGATTCTTTGGTTGTTGATTTTCAAAGCAATTTGCACTCATTTCTCTGAGACTCAGAAGCAATTGCAAAAGAACTCCAAGAGTTCAGTGCTGGAATGAAAAAAGAATGCTACCAAATTTGTTTTCACACTTGGGAAATTAAACAGATTTTAGACAGAGACATCGATTTGTTTCTATGCAGCTGCCAAAAAAGGACAACAGCATGGACAAGCCAATAGTTTGGGCAAGTTTACAAGGGATAATAATAACTATGACCAGTGAATCACACAGCATTTTTTTTTATCAATAATTAACATGTACCCTGATCAAGTCTCTTTCATACAGGAAATATATAACCTCTCAAGGGAAAAAATGTGAGCAAATTAAAAGAACACAGGGACTGTGCCTGCTCAGGGCCCACTGTGGCAATCACTCAGTTTAATGTAACTTCAGCAGTTCAGCTCTAACTATGGTTTTGGTGTCTCTAGCTCATATTCTCAAGAGAGAGAGTCCAGTTAGTTGGTTGACCATCTAGTGGATTGGCTGGGCTTCAATGATAGGTTCTCTCTTGGTTCAGTCAGTCAGTGTGGCCTGTGGGGTGCAGGATTAAGAAGTGGTCAGGTAGTATAAGGACATGACAAGACTCGCCTCTTCAGCAAAAGTCCCAAACCTGGGCTCTGTAGGTCGTATAGTCACCTCACAACATATCTGCTAAAAGATGGTCAATGCATAGGCTGAAAATCTTGTAAACATTTGGACTAAGACTAAATAAACTTTAATCTCTAGTTGCAGCTTTGCAAAGGATTGCCTCCAGAAGGCCAGTGATTCTCAAACTTTACCAAGCATCAGAGGCATTTTCAGAGCTTGTTAAAATAAAACACAGTTGCTGGTCTCACCCCCAGATTTTCAGACTTAGTAGGTCTAAGGTGGGGCCTGAGAATTTGCATTTCTCTCAAACTCCAAAGTGATGCTTAATGCTCTGGGACTAGGACCACACTTGGAGATCCCCTACACCAGGTTCCCCAAGGAAAAGTTTATAGTCATACTGAAAATTCAATTGCTTGAAGTAATGTTTTGCTTAACATCAAACAATAAGCTTTTCTTTGGTTAAATGAGGAATAAATGCAACTTCCCTGTTCTGTTCTCCTTTGAGCAGTCTTGCAAAGTTAAACTGATTCTGAAAAACAACAGATTATCTCCTTAAATGCTACATTTCATAAGTAAAATGTGGGTTTGCTATTAAGGACCAGGTTGGACTCAGAAGTTTGTCTCTGCTCCCTAAAACTCCATTAAAATAATCCTAAAGGAATGGGGTAAATAAAACAAAACTCTATACGCATTAGGACAAAAGAACAAGAGAATTTTAAGTAATAAAAACAATTATTTAGCCTTAAAAAGGAAGGAAATTCTGACAGGCTATAACATAATGTAGAGGACATTATGCTAAGTGAAATAAGCCAGTCACAAAAAAGACCATTACTGTATGATTCCACCTATCTGAGGTATGCAGAGTAGTCAAGTTCACAGAAACAAAGTAGAATGGTGGTTGCCAGGAGCTGGGGGAAAGAATAAATGCGGAGTGTTTAATGGGTAAAGAGTTTTGGTTTCGCTAGATGAAAAAATTCTGAGGCTGGTTACACAACAGTGGGAATATACTTAACAGTCTGAAAAAAGGTAGGTTGGTAAACTTGGTTAAATGTGTTTCACCACAATTAAAATTAAAAAAAAACTTTTTTTATTAAAAAGAGAAGAGACAAGAGAAGATCAGAGTTGTCTACTAGGATTTTGGAACTAACTTAGGAAACTAACTTAGGCAAGGTTTAGATGTGTTTGTATAGGGAGCTGATAACAGTGCCCACCCCTGGTCCCTCCTCTGTCCTTCACAGATGTCTGTGAGCACCTGTTCTCCTCCTTTCCCAGCAGGAGATTTACCAAAAAGAAGGGGATTGATTCTGATTTGGTGAGCTGCTGATCAGTGGCATCCTTCCCCTACTGGATGCCCCAAATTCTGAGAAAATTTGTACCCTCCCAGGCAAAAAATCAGAGCAGTCCTCTTTAGGGCACTGACAGCCTAACTGACAGGATCTATAGATATTAACATTTGATAACACATCACGAATTATCAGAGAAACACAAATTAAAACCACAGTGAGATATCACCTCAGACCAGTTAGGATGGCCAGCATCCAAAAGACTAAGAATAACAAATGCTGGCAAGGATGCAGAGAAAGGGGAACCCTCCTACACTGCTGGTGAGAATGTATACTAGTTCAACCATTGTGGAAAGCAGTATGGAGGTTCCTCAAAAAACTAAAAATAGAAATACCATTTGACCCAGGAATTTCACTCCTAGGAATTTACCCAAATAAATCAACTTCTCAGATTCAGAAAGACATATGCACCCCTACGTTTATTGCAGCTCTATTTACAATAACCAAGATACAGAAGCAACCTAAGTGTCCATCAGTAGATGAATGGATAAAGAAGATTTGCTACATACACCGAATGGAATACTATTCAGCCATAAGAAAGAAACAAATCCTACCATTTGCAACAACATAGATGGAGCTTGTGGGTATTATGCTCAGTGAAATAAGTCAGGCAGAGAAAGACAAATACCAAATGATTTCCCTCATTTGTGGAGTATAACAACGAAGCAAAACTGAAGGAACAAGATAGCAGACTCACAGGCTCAAAGAAGGGACTAGTGGTTATCAAAGGGGAGGGCTGTGGGAGGGCGGATGGGGAGGGAGGGAGAAGGGGATTTGGGGGTATCATGATTAGTGCACATGGTGTGTGTGGGGTCACAGGGAAGAGAGTGTAGCACAGAGAAGACAAGTCGGAATTCTGTGGCATCTTACTACACTGATGGACAGTGACTGCAATGGGGAATGGGGGGGTCTTGATAATAAGGGTGAATGTATTAAGCACATTGTTTTTCTTGTGGAACCTTCATAAGAGTGTATATCAATGATACCTTAAAAATAAAAGAAAATAAAAAAGAAAATATAAAAAAATGTAAGCTATAAAAAGGTATCAGACAATGGGACAAATGAAAAAATATCTAGAAAATGGCAGAGGAAAATAAGGAAATTAGAGAACTGATCAAGGAAGTTCAGCATCCAGGAATGAAAGTTCAAGAGAAATGAGAAATGGAGAAAATTTTTAAAGAAATCTTACAGGAATTTTTACACAGTTGAAGGACCTAAATTTCTATATTGGTGAGATCCATAGACAGGCCCATGGGATAGTAAATAAAAACAACCTCACCAAGCCTTTAATACTGAAATTTCAGGACACTAACATAAACAGAAGAGTGTAAAAGCTCAGATAATCAACAGACTTCTCAGCAGCAGCACTGGAAGCTAGAAGGCAATGGGATATCTTCAAAATGCTGAGGGAAAATGATTTCCAACCCAGAATTCTGTATCCAGCAACATAAAGGTAGAACAAAAATCCTTTCAGACATGTCAAGTTTTTAAGTAATACAGACTCCCATTATCTTTTCTCAAGAATCCAAATAAGTTTTATCAGAACACGGAAATACACTGAGAAATAAGAATATATAGGACATAGCAGAAGGGACCTGCTACAGTCCTACTGCCACGTCATCCCGCCTACCCGCACCTGTACCACACGCTCCACCCTCACCTTCTTCGTTCAGTCGTCCATCCTCCATCCTGCGGCCTCTGGCCTACTCAAGGAGATTGCTTCTGCCGTTGCCACCTCTCTCCTGTGTCATCAATGTTTCAGTGTTTCAGTGGAACCACTCAGTGGTTCTAAGGGACCCCTGACAGTTTCCCTGTTCAAGCCCCATATAAGCCTCTCCCCTTAGTGTGAGTGGTACCTATTACTTCCTTCTAGCCAATAAAATATGGCAAAAGTGAATGAATTAAGGTCCCAAAGCAGTTGATTTTCAGTTCATCAAAAAGCAATTTATCTAGGGTTTGACTTAATAAGCTGAAAACCCTTTAAAGACAGACTGGGCCTCCCTGAGGGGCGGGAGTCTCCTTGCTGGCTTGATGAAGTAAGTGGCCATGTTGAGGAAGCTCACGTGAAACACTTTCTTCACTTAGTTTTTAGGACACCACGTTTTCTTGGTTCTCCTACCTCCCTGGCAGGTCTTCTCAGTCTTCTTTACTGGGTCTGTCTCATACTCCTGACCTCTAAATGTTGAGGCACCCATTATCTTCTTTCTCCACACTCACCCCCCAAGTGAACTCAAATCCAGTGGCTTTAAATGCCATTTATACACGCATGATTCTCAGATTTACACCTCCAGCCCTGACTCTCTCTGAACACAATACTTCCATATCTAACTGCCTTGAGGTGTCTCATAAGCACCTCAAGCTCACCATGTCCAACACCGGGCTCTTTACTGCTAGTTCTGCTCTGTCCACAGCACTAGAACAATGCCTAGAACATAGAGGGCACTCAGTAGTTCTTGAGTAAAAAGAAGGAAGTAGGGAAAAGAGAAGTTGTAGTAGGGAGGTAAATGCATGCAGGAGAGGCCAAGGGAATTCTTAGGTTAATGGTGAAAGGGCCAGGGATAGCGGCTGTGCAGCAGTTCTAGTATCATCTGGGTGGAGAACTCAAAGATACGAGAAGGAAGTCCCTGTGGAAAAAGAAAGGCCCTGAAAAATTATCTGATATGTGTGTCTTTCCTGAGGGTTTCGGCCCCAGACAAGTTCATTCTGGATTCAGTCATTGAAATTCAATTTTCTCTACATGCACTTGGTTATATTGAGAAAAACTACTGGCAGAGAGTTTGGGAAATGAATACCTGATAGTTTCAGAGAAAACTAGACAATTGAAGAAAACAGCACAATTCACCCTATGGAAAACAGAAGGTTGAACAAGAAAGGAAATAAGATTAAAGCTATGTGGCGTAGGCATGAGCAACATTTATGTAGTCATAACAATGAAAACGAATACTGATCCAATAAAAAAGCGTAGTATAGTTATTTGGGTAGAGAAAGAAACAGAAGACTGTGTGTGTGTGTGTCAAGAGAACATGGAACAAGAGCGCTAAATCCTGATATTCCGTAACAGGAAGTCAATATAAATGTCTAAATTAGAGACTCAATAACTGGTTATATATATATAATTTAGAAATATGTCATTAAATAGCAAAAGAAATAGCTTAAGTAATTGAAAGTGGTTGCTTCTGGGAAATGGGAATGATATACACGAATTACTTTGTAGTGTTGAAGAATATGAAAGCCTACAGCAGTCATTAAGTTAGAGGGATCCATGCATTTTGTAAAGTCTCTCCCTAATTTTTGGGTTCAGGTAACCATATAATTAAGACTTTCCAGTCCCTGCATCTTCAAATTCTGTGAATGTTAGAAATCAGCTGCTCTTAAGCCAGGTAGCCACTTTTTACAGAGAAGGACCTTCAAGGTATTCATTCTCTACATATCCTGTTTATTGTCCTACTTAGTTGAATGTTTATGAAATTTTCCTGTTTTATACTGTCTTGTTCTACTTCAGTTATTTTCTTGTTTTGCTCCTCATTTTCTCTCTCCATTTAGTTACTCCATTGTCACTTGTGAAATTCAAGGCCCAAGACTCCCAGGTGTAGAATTCTCTTGCTAATCAGCATCCCTCTGGGATAGAATGTTCCATTTTTGCCCTCAGTCCCCTTAGAGCTTCTGCGTGCTTCATTTGAAGAACAGTTTACCACACCCTGCTTCAGGGTCAAAGTATCTTTTGTTTGTTTAACTATATAGTCAAGTAAGTTCTGTTTGTTCTTTTTCTTGCCAACAGAAACAAATTACATTTATATCAAAGCAGAAGGGGATCCTGGGGCATTTCAACTACATTTTATTTACTATTTTAAAGGTAATCTTCTGCCTTTTCCAATTCTCTTTTACAGTACAAGTTCTAGAATTTGTAAAACACATAAGCAAGCCTACATAGCAAACATAGAGAGAGGTGTCATTTGTGGTGGACTGGAGGTCATTTGGATCAGTACATGCATGAATGTTTTTGTTTGTCCATTAACAGTCCTTGGTGTTATCCCTCTGAGAGTGAATCAAGATGAATTAGACTTTTAGTTCAGCCATCTCTCTTTACCACCAAACCCACAATTCCATTTACCTGCTGGAAGACTGCGTAGCTAGGTTGCCAACACATGAAATTCGATCACCAAACTTATCAGAAACAAAAATTAAGCTGTGCGCCCTCAGAAATGTTCTTCCCCACTCTGGTCTCTGTGTCTGCAGATGGCATCATAACACCTTCTGGTCACTGACTGTAGACTCAGAGCCACTGTAGACCTTTGCCTCTTACATTCCAAAACAGATTAGTTGTCAAATCCTGTTGATTCTATTTCTATGGTGTCTTGCTGACATCTGTCCTCTCTCTGCCATTCCTAGTGTCACTGTCTGTCTTAGTATGCACAGGCTGCCATAACAAAATACCATGGACTGGGTGGCCTAGACAACAGACGTTTGTTTTCTCACAGTTCTGGAGGCCCGGAGGCTGGGATCAGGGCACCAGCGTGGTCAGGTGGGAGCTCTCTTCCTGGCTTGCAGACAGACAGACATGGTCCTTCCTCACCCAGTCTGTGCTTGGAGAAAGAGAGCAAGCTCCTTCCCACCACCTTCCAATCAGAATATCAATCCAACTGCATTAGGGTGCCACCCTTATGACCTCATTGAATCTTAGTAACCTTCTAAAAGCCCTGTCTCCAAAGACAGTCAACTGGGGGGTTAGAGCTTCAACGTGCGCATCTAGTGGGGGTCGGGGGGACACATTTCAGTGGATGGCCGCCGGGCTGGGTCATCACTTCTTGCTAGACTAATTGATATTCCTGCCTGCAGTCTTTCCCACTTCTAGTTACACATTATTTTGAGATACCTTTTCTAGGTACATTTCTGTTTATGTTATTTTCTGCCAAAAGCCTGTGGTGGCCTTCTGTTTCCTGGGGAATAAAGGCAAACCTCATTATCATGAAATTCAAGGGCTTTGATAATCTGATTCCAGCCTAATTTCCCAGCTCTAGCTCAAAGTCCCCATCATACCATTTATACTACAACCAAACTGGAACACGTGCTTTTCTCTTAACATGTCTTAGAATTTCCTCCCTCCATACCTTCTGCCATCAAAAATCCTACTTCTTAGTTAAAGGCCACTGTCTCATGAAGACTTCTTTGATCCCCTGGCTGGAAATAATCTCCCCCTATTTTGTGCTTTCCTTTGTACTTGTATTATAACCTTTTATTTTATTTGTGGAATTATATGGCCTCCCTCTGAAAAATAATCTGCTAGAAGAACAGGTCCTAGCCTGGTTTGCATAGACAACAGCAGAATCCTTGCAAGGCCTGATACCTGCAGGCATTCAGTGAATATTTGTTAATATATATTTGTTAATACCATGAATCTCTTAATGGGAATTATAACATTTAATAATCAAATCGACTTAAGGTAATATTTAAATTAGTGATTTTCAAGCTATATTAACTGAAGCCATATTCATGTCCAAACCTCAGTGAAGAGACGTTTCGTTGCCAAACATTTTAAACTATTAATTCATATTCAACTTCTTCACTTTGTAAATGAGAAAAACGAGGCCAGACGGAGATTAAAAATGACATTCCCAAGGTTTCCTCCTGTTTACCAGCAGAAACAGAATCAGCAAGATATATGTAACCTGTATCAGCTGGGAAGATGTATTTGTAGAGCAGTGGAGCGACTTCATCCTTTTCTGAGACATTACCCTGCTGCTGGGAAAATCAAGATAATATCTAAAACGAATTGTAATATGTCGGTGAGGGCATCTAAGGTTAAATCTTGTTAAATCATTTCTTCCAGGCGCCGTTCGGTACTTCAGGATGATGAGAGATAGCATTTTCTCAGGAAATGTGCTATTCACCATGGATCCTTATAGAATAAGCCTGTTGTCTCGCAGTCCTGGACAGAAGCTAAAAATCCCATAAACTCTACAAAATGTCAGTCTTGAGCAAAGATTTGAGCATGTTGTCTTCCCCAGGATTTTTCAGGGACTTTATTTTATACTTTATACTTATTTTATAGAGTAATATCATGCAATAGTTAGGGTATCAAATATATTTACTGCTTGTGTATCCTTGCATATAAAGTAATGTTAATGGCATAATTGCATTTCTAGCTGTTGCTTAGCTCTTGATTTTTTTCTTTGAAATTTCTTTTAAACCAGGCCCTAAGTTCATAAGATCTCCAAAAAATGAGGAAGGATTGAAGGAACATGGAAAGCTACCAAAAGTATTGTTTTTATTGCAGTGTTACTTTACAATGGAAGTTCACTCTTAATAGGTGCACAGCCTGGCAAAGCTTATCTAGGTATTTAAATAGAACCTGCCACTTCGAACTAAGAGCTCTGTGAAGCATACCTTTTTTGGCATGAAGTAATTCAGGGAGGATGGGAATCTGTTGGGAAGAGAGTTTATCATCAGTAAGAATGGTAATATGTCCAGGATGCTATTTCCTGAGCCAATTTATGGATTTAGATTTGACTTCCTATTTTTGGAGCACATCCCAATGAATCAAAAATATTAATGCTGAGAGTTGCACTAAGCAAATGAATAGAATAGGCCTTGAAAGATATTTGAAAGGCAACCATTTTCCAGGATTAAAAAATATGGAAAGTTTCCCTTTTGCCATAGTTGAAGGAACATTTCCTTTAATAGCTGTAGAGGCTCTCTGAGAGACAGTTCATCCATGAAGTCAACATTACTTATAGCACCTATTCTGTGTAAGGCTCTGTGTTAGGACTTAACAGTTACATAAAGGGACAATTAGGATAATGGTAAAATGTTCCTGTCCGTATAATCTGGTTGAGGAGACTGACATTAAACAAGTAAATAGAAAACAAATTATTTAAATGTGAAGATATATAGGACGGTCTGAGAGAGTATCAGCGGGAAGACCTAATTAATTTGGAGGTGAGTGGAAATGCACCCTCTGTGTGGACTGCTGGCATTGGGTATAGACCCGCCATCTTTTGCTATTTAATGGAACTAGAGAACGTAAGCCGCAGAGCTGTCAGAGCACCATCAGCTAATACCATTATGCAGATCCTTGGCTCAGAGCCAAAGCCCAGAGACAGCAGTTGGCAAAATGTAACCATTTTCCATAGGACTAGTCCCTTAAAACATATCTTCCCATAGGGTGCCAGAACCCCAACTGGTCCTCCCCAGCTGCCTTGATTGTATAATTGTGAAAGCCTCTGATTCCAGGCAGGAGGGGAACAGACAGGTCAGCATTCATCATGAAAAACATGCTGGACAACCTTTTTCTCTTTGCTGGACCATCTTTTTTTCTTTAACTTTGAAGCTGCCAATGCTTAATATAAAACTTCATAAATATTTTTAATTTAAAACAATTTTTTCTGGGTGATATAAAAAGAAAGGACACTTGAAACATTCACAATTGTATTATTTATCGAAAGCCAATCTTTTCTCCTTTCATTATATATTGATGAATGTCTTCAACTAAATTCCATTAATTCTTATTGTTCAGATTTATTCACTGTTAATATAACAGAAACTGAAATTTAAATATCCCAAACCACAACCCATTCTTTATACTCTTTTTGTTGTTCTGCATTTTTATTTCTATTTATTGGAGAGGTTTTCTTCCTAAGGCTTGGGTGCCCTATTTTATGTCAAATAATTCCTTACAAATGCAATGAAAAAATTCTGTGCTTTTGTATTTAGATTTCTCTGTCACATCTCCAGATTCATCTACTCTCTTTCTGACTTTTTATTTAAGTAATAGTTCCCTGAATAGAAGAACTGCATTAACTCTCTGTTCTCCATGTATAACTTCCCAAAAACTTTGCTAATTGTCCATAAGAAATTTTTTCTGATTTTATCCATCTTTCTACAAATTTAGATGCCAAGCACCTAAAATTTCAATGCTTTCATTAACCATCAGTTTTCTATAGAGAGCTATCATATTCTATCCATTCCCTCCCTTGATTCAAGATCAGTCTCAATTGGTTAATCTCTTATACTTTCTGAGCTATGTTTGAGTTCATGACATCCCTTGTGCCCACACCACCCTTCACCCCCATTTTCTCCATTCAATCTAGAATAATTTACCTCTTTCTTTTAGTTCCCTCTTAGTTATCCCGTCTTTTTCAGTTTTCGAAAAGCGTAATGCATCACTTTTAAATATGTGTTTATCATGTCCTGGCCCAGTCGTAATGAATGTTCCTTCTCTTCATTGTATGAGGATAAACATGATGCTTACATTCAGCATAAATGACAGTAAAGCCAGAAAAACAGAGCCCTGAGTGCCTAAGTCCTGAGTTCAAATCCCAGACTCCCTCTAACTAGGTTTGAGTCATTTTGCTTTTCTGGGTCTCAGTTTTTTCTATAAAATGAAGGAATTGGATAATAGATAACCACCAAGATTCTTTTTAGGTCTAGAGTTCTATGATTCTATATATGTCTCAATAAAATACTGCACATCCTATACAACATACATACATGTTATAATTTTAAACTCTATAGGAAATCAACTCTGCTTAATATTGTTTTTATTTAATATCCCTTCCAATTTTTGTTTTGCATCCTTTCACCTTTTAAAAACTCATACTCTTAAGATTCTAAAGAAAATTTTTTTTCTTTTCTCATTCTTTTTATATTTTCCCTCTTCTCTTCCTCAATCACTCTATAGTTGTTTACATGGAATCTAGACCTATATATTTGTCACCAAAATGAAAACAGAATCCATCTGTTCTTGTCATCCTTATAATAATATTTTTTTTGTAGGCTACAATTTACGTATGCTCTTTCCCTTATTTATACAGTGTATTGGCCTTAAATCTGCAGCACAATTTCTAAAAATAATATTTTGAGTGATGATATATGAGATTATTTGAAAAGCAAGAAAATAAAATGAAAAAAATTAGAATTTCCCATATCCCAATATCCAGAGACAACAGCTGTTATTCTTCAAAAAAAATCTGGGATCATACTTTATATATTATTTGCTCCTGATTCTATGATACACAACACAGACTATTCCTACCATTTCTAATTCTGTTCTATTTATATAGCTTCACTTTTTCCTAAACAATAGATCCTCAATCTTTAATAACCCTCCACTTTCACTGATTGTGCACAGAAATTTTTGCTTATTAATGTTTCATTAGCATTTCACCATGCAGTATATTTTCAGAGTTTCTATTGTTATGCATATTACAGAGGGTTGCATGAATATTCTCGCCTCATTTCCAGCTTTATCCATAATGTATTGGAATTCTAATCACATTTTTCTAGCATTTTTATATATTTTACACAGTTAGAAGGCAACCCATATGCTGGCTCTATTTTTAAAATATATGCCTCATTGTATTGACGACTGTCTCCTGAGACAAAGACACTATTCAAGCTCTTTTTGGTCATTCTATCACTGATTTTTAAGACACTGGAAAGGCTAGTCTGTCATCTTGTTGGAGCAACATTTTAGGCCTGAGGTATTATTCTCTCGCTTGCTCCCACTCGTCTTTGCAATGAAATCATGAAACATTTTAATCTGAGTCCGGAAATGGTGAACGCCTCCCGTTACTGCTATTCTGTTGTTAGCTTCCTTGAGCGAGATAGTCAGAAGCACTGGCGTCCTGGGTTTCATTTCCCTTTTCTCCAGAACCAGGCTGCATATATCTGCCAAAGGCTTATTTTAACAGCAGGGGAGTTACTTGCAAATGCAGTGGTAAGCTGATCTGTTCCCGGAAAACTCTTCTTCCTCCTGAACTTTATTATGCTTTCTAACTCTCTCAGCCCTTTGCCTCTGCCACTTAAAATCCAGTCTCCCATTAGCGAAATAAACCATATAATCCCAGGGCATTAGAAGGAGTCCCACTTCATCCTCTAATACTTGCATGATCAAAGCTCTTCTTTCAGAGCTGGACTGCACGGACATCAATCACTCCTTAGGGGTCTCGCTGCCACTCACTCACAAGGTTTTCTGGACTTCTCTTTCCCTGGGGGAGAAAAACCAACATGAGGCAAATCGTCCTACTGTTTTCATCTTTCCTTTTTCACTGATATTTATTTATTTACTTATTTGTGTTCTTACACAGCTAGCTAGCTATACGGCTCTTTTATCGAACCAAAGACTATCTCCTCCTTTACCTGACTCACATATGTTGGTATGTCTCTCATTGAAATTCCTCGAGTCAGTGCCCTTTTTCACACTTTCATAAACTTGCTCATTTCTTCTTTAATTTGGGTGATTTCTTCTTCTCCTGGGTTGATTCCCACTTTTGGCTGCCTCCTTGGGGTCTCACCCAGATTCCCTGCCCAGCCAGCCCACCTTCTTGCCACCTCTGTCTCCTGATCTGACATGGCTCACCAATTTCCTATATGGTAGGGTGAGCATTTCACCTGATGACACTTGGATTCCAAGCACAAAGTGCAGCTACTCTCTTGTCACACATCCTTGCTTGTTTGAGAGCAAATTATCTTTTGTATTACACCATTCAAAATAATTCAACTTTACTTTTTATGATATTCATACTTCTTTAGTATTGCTTTCCTCCTTTAATGTTTTTGTCCATTGTTGAATCTGAGGCGATGAAAGCTGAATGGAAAAGGGATCAAAGATTATAAAAGAAACAATCCACACTTAGGATGAATGACATCCATCAAATACCAGAATCAGCAATGAAGGACTTTCAGCAGAAAGTTCAGAGGGCCCCCATGACCTGTATTAAATATAACAAGAAGGAGTTGTGTCTTTCATGAAGGCCCAAATCACAGAATTAATTGACAAAATGAATAACTGATCTTCACTGAGATTCAATCTTTTGTTGAGATGGATAATGTTGGTTACTTTGGTTATCTTGTGGGCCTTACTCATCTCTGATAACCATCCCCTCCCCAAACATTAACACTGAACTGGCAAAGCTTCCATTGGCCTCTAGGCTTCCAGATCTTTCTGCAAGAACAGTCACAAGATTTTTAGACAAAAGGGTAAACTCTTTGAGCTTGGAAGCAGTTCTGGAAGCAGGGGAAAGGATAATAGTTCAGCAAATTATTTTTATTAAAGTATCATTGATAATACAATCTTGTGAAGGTTTCACATGAACAACATTGTGGTTGTTTATATTATAAAGCCCGCACCCCCGCTCCATTGCAGTCACTGTCCATCTGTGTAGTAAGATGCTATAGAGTCATTACTTGTCTTCTCCGTGCTGTACTGCCTTCCCCGTGACCCCCCTATATTGTGTGTGCTAATTATGATGCCCCTTCATCCCCTTCTCCCTCCCTCCCCAGCCACCCTCCCCAGCCCCTTCCTTTGGTAACCACTAGTCCCTTTTTGGAGTCTGTGGATAGCTCAATATTTAAAAAATATACTCTCTCTATTTATGTTGTAACTCTGGGGAGAAAATATTTTCCCAGCCTGGGGCAAAATACTTTGAAACCAAAATCAGTCAAAAGGAGAAATAAAGTGGGGGAAACCTGTTTATTGCTTACAAGTAGTCATCCACTTCTGCTCGCCCATGTGTCTAGTGATGTGGCCGCAGAAAAATGGGCCCCACCCAACCTCTCCAGTCCAGATATGCCCTCACTCCTTGTAATCACCTATTGATATGGATCTGGACCACTTCTCTCCACCCCTTGGGACTATCTATTGATAGGGAGATGCACTAAGGCCAGGTGAGAGATTCTGGAAATATTGCAGTTTTAACCCACAATGTACATAGATTTGAGTGAAATTAGGTGGACATATTTTCTTGATTTCAGAGATCAGTGCCATAAAGAATAATTATATTTTCCCACAAAATCTTGTCCTACCATCATAAGTAGACTATTGGGCTGATACAGACTATGAATTGACCAGAGTAGCACTTTGCAAGTTTTAAAATTGTAAAACATTTCTTTCTTGTACTTTTGCAGAAATTATGACATTCTGTGCTCCAAATATGTTGATCTGGCACCTCCCCAACTCATCAGCCTTCTGTGTTAGTTAATATCTGAACAAGTTTTGGCTGTGGCATGCAGGAATGTTTTATAAGCAGCATTTTTTTCTGACTACTCTTTTTTTCATTTTTTCTCTTTTTCTGCCTTCCTTCCTCTTCCCTACTGTATTAACTATTAATATGTAATAAATTACCCTCAACTTAGCAGTTTAAAACAACAAGCATTTATTATCTCACAGTTTCTGTGGGTTAGGAATTCAGGAGAAGCTTAGAGGGGTGTTCTGGCCCTGGGTTGGAGTTAAGCTGTTGTCTAGGGCTGCAATCATCTGAAGGCTGGGCTGGAGCTGGAGAGTCTAGTTCCAAGATCGTGCCAGGTGGTCTTAGTTCCTATTGATCAGGTTGCTTGAGTGTCCACACAACACGGCAGCTGGCTTTTCCCAGAGCAGATGTCCAAGAGAAAGAGAGCAAGGGGGAAATCACATTGCCTTTTATGACCCAATCTTGGAAGTGACATGCCATCTTGTTCACCATATTCCATTTGTCAGAAACAAGTCAGCAAATCCAGCCCACACTGAAGAGGAGAGCAATCTAGCTCCACCTCTTGAAGGGAGAATTATCCAGGAACCTATGGACATATTTTACAATCACCACACCTACCTCCCTTACCCTCCCTTTTTTGGAATTCTAGTTTGATGAAAGAAAACTGTAAGATACGCATGTTGCTTTCTTCTAGGAACCAAAATAATATCCTCAGGGACACAGGGTAGCACCAGGAACCAGAATGCCAAATTTACTCTCAGTTCCATAGTTAAGGAACTCAGTGATGTTGGGTGAGCCACTTAGCTTTACTTGACCCCATTTCACATATTCTTAAGAACATGATACTCTTTAAGGTTCCTTTTTAAATTCAAAATTCTACTTTACTTCACTTATTTATTTTTCAGGAAAATAACACCTGACATTAATTCTTTCACAGCCCCAAAGATTAAATTCCAAACTCCTTGGGTCTCTTTCACTAGACAGCTAGTTGGCTATGTATTTGTGCTCCAGCCTTATTTACCTTCACCTTCCATCGGTAATAAAGGGGTTTATGTCAACACCAACCTACATAAGGTCTCCACAGGAAAGAGATGGCATGTCCAAAGTGGATATTTGAGGAGCATTTAACAAAAAGACCGTTACAATGGTGCGGTCAGGATTTAGGGAGATCAGTAAAGGGCAGTGCACTATCTGAGGACTAGCAACTTCAGGGAACTCTTACCACCCTGAGGCTGAAAGGGGAAAAGGAGGCGAGCTGTTATCAAAATTCAGAAGCAGAGAGGACCCACCCAATACGAGATGTGATCCTTGGACTAGAGGTGGAGCCCACTTGGCAGTAACCCGTAGAGAGAGAGCTCAGGGATTAGATATCCCAACCTTATTTTTTTTTTCCTTCCCTCTGATCTCTGATGTCCCATTCATTGGCCAAACCCAACCTTAGCTGGCCTGAGAGTAGATCTAATAAATGGAAAATGGGCCACCCACCCCCAAAATGAAGTTCACTTGGAATGCGAAAATAGGAATAAGTCAAACATTATAGATAAAATCAGACTCACATAGAAAGGACTCAACAGCCTAAGTATCCGGATACAACCTGGGTAATATGCTTATCACCTTAGAGAAGCAACACTGAATTGTAATTATATCTAAGAAAAATTATATTTAGTTAATTCTGTTGTACTGCGAGTGGAGAATGAGTGTGTAAATAGAAGTAGGGGAGTCTATAAAAGGGGTACTGAGGAGGTAGAGCATGGCAGCTCACCTAGCAGTGGCAGAGGGATGGTGTGAACCGTAAACACCAGTATCTTCTGTGAGGCATCGAGCTACTACAGAGTGCAGCCGAATGCACTGGGCTGTCACCGCTTGGTGACACTGGGCATGAAGCCCAACCAGCTTACCCACCCTTGCTGTGTTCCATTCTCTGAGCAATCCTTTGATGCTAATCTGACTCCCATTTATATTTGTCTACTGTGAAAGGATGTGCTCATCCAGAAAACAAATATCCAGATCCTTCCTAATATTTTTCTTACTACAAATCAATAAATTGCCCTTCTTCTGTCATTGTGAGCTTGGCTAAGGTGTCTCCATCCCTGAGAGATGGGAGCTGATCAGGTTTCTGCACCTACAAAGACCAAGGGCCAACCCTGGACTGGGGGAACACCCTGCATGAAAAGTCTTGGCACCTATCACCGTTTATTATAATCACTTATTTAGTTGTTTGACTTCGTTGCTAGGCTCTAAGTTCTGTGATCAACATGCCGATCTTGTTTTCTGGTTTATTGCTAGAGAACGAGATTAATAGCTATTTGTTGGAATGAATGAATGGATGAACAAAAAACCTCCAGGTGTATATGTGGATCTTCCCAAAACTTAACCCAACCTCACTTGGAAAATTGTCTTTACGCTGCAGCCCCTGAAAGCGACACCCTGCTGTGGAGCCTGTTTGGGGCCCGTTTTCTCCTGCTGGGTCGTGTTCCTCATGGGCACCCCCTGCTTTCCCTTCCATGCCCCTCCTCCGGAGCGGGCTCTTCGGCCCTTGGCGTCTCTGACAGGGTTTTTCTTGAGCCTTCACCTCTCATTCTGCTTCGCCGTAATGCTTTCATCTGGGCCTGCTTCGATGGTATTTTCTTTCTTTTTTTTTTTTTGCCTTCCTTTCCTTTTCTTTTTTTTATAACAAAATTCAAAGATTCTGTTCAGAATTCTGGCTTTTATTAGTTTTCCCTTTTTAGAACCATTTGCCTTTCCATTTAGATCCCTTTTCCCATTGCTCTCTCTGCCCTATGTTCTTTCTCAGGCCCCTGCCCTTTTCTTTCTTCTATTTACTCCTCCACCCCTATCAAGTGAGGCAGAACTTTCCTCTTTTGCCAGAGCCTTTAAGTCCCTGCTTATTCTTCACCTCACTGCTCTTTTTGTGCCTTGTGAAATTAGATCTCATACGCCATTAAAAAAATTTTTTATAATGCAAATTTTCAAAGGTACTTCACCCCATTGCACAGTTATTAACACTTGCCAGTTTGGTTTCTAGATGTGACCTTCTGAGGTTATATTTTACTGAAGTCCTATTTTCTATTCCTCTAACCCGCGAGGACAAAGCAGGTGGCATTTGGATGCCCTCTGGAGCCGTGCAATGTCCAGGCAGAGCTGGCCGCTCAGCGCCCTGCCGCCAGCACCCTCTGCACGAACAGCTCTGTAGTTCCCATCATGCTGCGCTTACACCGCTCATGTTCTTCTCTCTCCTCTCCCAGATCTTTAGGGCAGGGGTCTTTTTCTTCCTTATATCCCTAGCACCCTACCCACGGCTTTTCCCAGTTACTGGCTCTCACAACGTTCTTGCATGAGTAAATGAGGAATGAGTAAGTTAATAAAAAAAAATACAATGAATTTCTATTTCAAGTAAAAAAACTCAGGCATTCTGGTCACTTCCTTGCAACAGACTACACTCCCTTACCTCTATTTCCAGCTTTTTTCTTGGAGGCAATGCATTTCCTCACTCAGTTGATTTAGGATGTTTTGCTATCATCATTTATACAGTATCTACATTGTTCCTTTCAAGCATTTTGTTTCTAAATAATATAAACACCGACACTTATGTGCACTTACTAGATGCTGGGCACTGTGCAAAGTCCTTTGTCAGTGTCATCCCCACTTTCCAAATGAGAAAACCATGGTCTGGGGAGAATAGGTAATTTGTCAAGGTTACATCACCAGTGAGGAGAAGAGTCAGTATTTGCACCTAGATCCACAAGATTCCAGAACTTGAGCGTCTAACCACTATGTTATACTACCACGGCGATGGTCTTTGTCTTGGTTGGCTTAGTGCTATTTGTGTCCAGCGAACAGCTTCTAAATCTTTCTCTCTAGATACAGTGTCCAAAATAAATAAGAAATTGCTCTACTCCTAAGGCTTAAGTCCTGCTCTTGCTCCTTCACCCTTGGCAACTGAACCGCTGCAAAAATGTCCCTTGAAGTCTTCCCCAGTGGCTTTATAATCTGCATTCCCACACGGAACTGTCATGCATGCTCTTGCTGACTTCTCCTCTTACTCGAATGACAAATCGTCCCTCGGATGGCTTGACAGTCTGTTGGCCTTTCCTTTGGGAACGACTGAGTCTTTTTCTCCTCCTTGTGGAAGCACAAGACCACACCACCAGGGGACACAGCTTTCATCGTTTCTCTTTCATTTTTTGTTCCTGAATTCTACTTCTACCTTTTTCTTACATCATCGCTTCAGTCGGCCTGCTCTTCAAATCTCCCGGTCGTGGGCCCACTTACCATGGTGATGATGACTCCGGCCACTAGCGTACACATATGTTCTCTGTGCTTAGCATCATTTGGGGGCACGGCCCTTCACGCTGATTCTTCTCCAGCCGCGTGTTCTGGCAGAACCGGCCTCCCCGGCTCGGGGGCTGGGCACCGGACCAGGCCTCACCAATCATAGTTCTGAATCACACCGACCGTAGTGACTGCATCACAATGAGCACGGGACTGGCGCTGGGTCACTCCCTTCAAGGGGCTTGTACTGTTAAGCAAAGACTCACCGTCTCCTGAGATCGTAGGTACGAAGGATGTAAGTCTGAAACTGCTGGTGGCCATCTCTGCCACAGGTGGAAAGAGCCTGCTTGAGAATGGAGTCTTCACAGAGACGGCACATCAGAGAGGGGAGATGCATATTCCTGACCCCGTAACTTAAAGCCCGAGTCAAACTATGCCTAGAGTCACCTCAACTCTGAACATGATAACCATCAGCAGGAAACCACTCCACAGGGTAGTTCTCTATACTCATTAGGAGAAAGAGACAGCCCACCCTTCCTCAACTGTAAATAAATACGATGATTGAGTGTCAAGGGAGGAGGCAGATAATAAGAAAAGGAAGTTTCAAATCATGCCCTGAGCTGGCCTGGGGGGTTCCGTGGAAGTTCCTTAGGGTGCACTATGGAAACCAGAAAGCGGGCTAAGAATAGCTCTGCATTTGTTTTCTATACTGGGCTTCAAAATAAGTTTTCTGAAGAAAGGCTCTGCTGCTAACAAAAGCAAAAACAGAAATCCTTTGAAAATCAAAGCTTATGTTAGTTCTCCTAGAAACCCAACTTCTTGTGATCTCTAAATCCTGCTTTGCACCCTACTTTGCTGAATTTACACCACCAACTGCACAATCATTTCATTGCATTTCACATTTTTTTTCTTTCTTCTTCTCAGAGGTACTAAATCAGGCATTTCCTCCACATACCCTTTTCTCCTTCGTCATGGGTCTCAGCCAATTCAGATGTTCAGCAAAATTCAAATCCAGCAAATACTGAATGCAAGGTACGCTCTGTGCTGTATTTTGTAACATTGATGAATTCTTTAAACCTCCCCGAGAGGTGGGTAGCTATTTATACTTGTGTTTAACAAGTGAAGCGATCATCTCAAAGGTCACAAAGCAAATTGTCAATAGAGCTAGAACTCAACGTCTACCACAGTCAGGTATAATGTAAAGAGCCTGCCGTGTGGGAACATACAGGTTTGGATTTGAACATACAGGTTTGGATTTGAACCTGGTTTGTTAGCTTACTAATTTCCAGAACTTGAGCAAGTTATTCAACCTCCCTGAGCCTCAGTTTTCTACCCGTAAAATGTAATATTCTCTACCTTGTAACGACATGTAAATACTAAAATAATGTGTTAAACACATGAGCATAACACTGGCTCAGGAACTGTTCCCTTTCACTCCACCAGGAAGTGCCTGTGTTCCTCTCTCCAGGGTGATTTGCACTTGAAAGCGGTCTCCGTTACATGTTAACCCCCTTTCAGTACTGTTCTCCATTTAGATGCTCATACATGTAGACACATTAGAGGGTCAGACATAATATTTAGCCAATTCATTATTGATAAGATTCTCTTTTGGCCAGGAGGAAGCAAAGGCCTGTCACTGTGCATTCTCAACATTCAGATTCGCAGCAGAAAAGAGTTAACACCAAACTGTTTTTTAAGTTTATCCGGGAAGGATTAAGAGGGAAGGACCTGCAGACTTTCAGTTATAACTTCTTTCCAGTCATCACTTACCGATTCAAAGTGTTTTACCTAGGCCTCATGTTTGAGGGCCTGGAGATACAATGTGGACAAGAGGAACCACGTCTGTGGAGAGGACAGAGGCGAGCGTGGATGACCCACCCATCCTGCCCCCCCGCCTGTTACGGCCCTTAGAATCGCTGCAGTAGTTTAGGGCAGGGGCAACAAATTATATTCTTGTGAAGCTGAGCTAAGAATAGCTTTTATATTTTTAAAGAGATCCTGCATAGCCTGCAACACCTGAAATATTTACCATATTTATAGAAAACATCTGCTGACCCCAGGTTTAGCGTGACCTAGAATTCTTAGAGACCAGAGTAAAGAGTTTCATGGAATAAATATTAGAATCCTTTTTATTAATAATTTTTTATTTATGTGAAGCATTTTTATTTACTCTGACTACTAATGGTATTACAGGATAAAAAGAGGTGGATGGTGGGAAGATAGACTTTTTCCATCAGTTTTATAAGATAATTCTCTTTTGTAAGTCATTTGACCATGACTTTGTTTTTCTAGACGCTAACCTCCACGTAAAACGTGGACCTCCTCTTATCTAGCTTTCTGGGGATTTTAATTTTTTTTCAACCTGCAACAGAACAAAAGATTAGGTGATGACCAGGGGAGGGGTCGTCACTGCCCTATGACAATGGGGAAGGTGGAAGAGAAGTTACTCTGCTGTCACTCCTGTCCTTTGACAACTACTGAAAAACCTGGTAGTTTTTCCATCTCAGGGTGCTCTGCCCTGCTTCCCTGTGCCACATTTATTTAAAATGAAACAGCCCTCCTTCCATCTGTGTGAATGTTTCTTGCATTCTCTCCCCCATGCACATATGTACTTCCTTCCCCTCCTGCCTGCCTGGGTCATTAGCTGGTACGTACCTATTCTGTGCCTGGTCTGTTGATTTTCCCCCCTGAGTGCAATTCAGAGTCTTGGAGTGGTGCCTTCCTGTACACTGCTTCTAGGTAACAAGACTAACCAGTGCCCATCTTGCGCTTGTGGTAGACTGTCCTGTCTTCACCCTAGCGCAGAAGAGTCTGTGCAGACAAAGTTCTCACCATGCCCATGACTTGAAGAGGCTTCTAAGTCTGGCCCCAAGAGTCCTGGCTTGGGTGTCAGCCGGCTAGTTCAGCTCTTCTTCCTCTGATTTGTTGTTGGATCTGGGCCAGCTACTTACTTTGCAATACCTGTATTCTCACATCTGGAACATTAAGGTAATGCCGACTTTCATTTCAGCTTCTGGGAATAGAATTAAACTGTATGTGGACATTGATGTTCCCATAGTAACAGTCACATAAGTTATCTAACGTGCCACCAGAGGCAATAAATTATTTATGATAAGTACTTGTTAAAACTCCTGACTGTCACTGTAATAAAAGTCTTACAGGAAATCCTGGGGATATACTTTCACATTAATTTGCATTCATTATTTCAGGGAGAGTTCATCACTCTGCTCCGAACTACCTAATTCTAAATTTGCAGAATAAAATTAATTAGCACACACTGGAGCTGCTGAATTCAAAAGCAGTACTGGGTGCTTCCATGGCCTTTGGAAGGGGAAGGAAGAGACCGACTTCCTGCGGCTATTTATTTAAAACTGAGGAGGAGTCAGTGAATGTAGCTTGTCTGGGTAAAAATGGCTCCAATTTAGGACCTGACTTCTTTATTCCTTTAGCTCCCATGTTGATCTTTTCACTTTAATTTCAAATCCATCATTACTCTCTTTTAATAATGTTATTTGACTTTCTCTTTTAATGGGGGTTTTATTGTCTCACCCAGAAATCTCAAGCTTTCTAGTATCAAGATTCCTTTAAAAATGCATTGAAAACCCAAAGGGCTTTTGTCGATTCAAGTTTTATCTATTGCTATTGACCATATTAGAAATTTAAACTGAGAAATTAAAAAAAATATTTAGTATTTTGTTTTACAGTGACAATAAGAAACCTATTGCATGTGAACATAAATAGCATTTACAACATCTGTATTTTGCAAAGCAGAAACAGATTCGGCATGAAGAACGGCATTGTTGTACATTTTGCAAATCTCTTCAATGTCTGGCCTAACAAGAGGCAACGGGCTCTCCACTTGGCTTCTGTATGACACTGTTGCCGTATGTTGTTTTGTTTGAAGTATGTGAAGAATCCCACCCCAGACCGGTCTGTGGCTGGGAAAGGAAGGACCTGGCCAACCTCAGAAAGGTCTCAGGGACTCCCAGGCATCCTCCGCTGTACTTTGAGAACTGCCACCCTAAACTGACTCTAATTGCCAGAGAATCTTTTCATCCTTCAGTTTCCTTTTTGTAAAAATATGTGGTAATAAAGGTATTTCAAAGTGCTCTGAAATTATAATATGTAAAGTGCTGCAGTGACAGGCAGGCCTCTACACCTGTACCTAAAAGAAGAAAGCATGGGGCACTTGGGAGACGTGCTGCTCTCGGTTACTGAAGTAAGTGTTCTTTCCAACAGATACTTAAACTTCACACTTTACCATTGCCACTAAAAACTAGGAATTTTCTAAAGAAACTTTAGAAGTTTCTTATATGGCTTTGGTTAAAAACTATTTTTTTAAAGGAGGATAAGATGTGAATTTTGGCTCAATTTCAAAATTGTGATATATTTTTCTGAAGCCCCCTGCCTAGAAGTCTTGGTATCCTTTGATCTATAAAATGGACTCATGCTTTGTTTTTTGGAAAATATTGAATGTATTTTATTTTAACTCAAGTTAGATCAGGGGTAGAACTAATCTCTATTGGATGTTGTAAAGTCAGAATATAGAGTTTCTCATGTAGACCTCACAATGGGTTCTATGTACTACAAATGACCCAGTAGGACCCACAATGATTGTTTTATACATATTCAGCAATGGGCTTGTTTGTGTGCGCTCCGTGAAGCCAGAATGTTGGGACACTGCACAGGGCCTATTTCACAACAGTGCACATTTCACTTAATCTGACACAGTGACTAAGGCTATAAAGGAGGGGTCTGCAGGCAGGATGGCTCAGAAGCCTGTCCTTGATCCCCACGAAGAGGCCCGACAGATCGTCTGCCTCTGTAAGACACACTGGTGTCTTGTGTCTGGCAGTAGCTCTGCTCTCAACTTGGGAGGGCCAGTCGTGGGGTAGGGCACAGATGTTTTTCTCATATTTGCCCCAAATTTTAGATTGTATCTCAGCATTGCATCTCATGGTGTTGAAAAGTCGTTGTAGTCTGGATTTCAGAGAGACTGAGTTGTGTCTCCATTTGCTAAATGGAGATACTGGGCTGGGTGAGGACACAATGAAAGGATATGAAAGTGTTTTGAGAACACTTTAAGTCCCATATAAGTTTAAGAATTGTCATTATTGTTTTTAAGTGCCTAAATCATCCTTTGAGTGAGGAAGTGTGAATAGAGACACACAGGGCCTGAGAAGATTGTTTCATTTGCTTCTATCAGGTCAGGGAAAGGAAGGTGCTGAATCCTTTCCGGATATTTGTTATGCTAATCCTCTTTGTGAAGTTCCTGAAATTAAGTTGATATTGGCTACGAACCCAGTTGCTGGCCCCCTCCCCCTCTCTTATGTCACAAATGAAAGGTACCTTTTGGTTCCAAGCATTTTTATCTCCCTGGTGATAAATCTGGTGACTTGCTCGGCCATGCAAAACTGATTGCAGCATTCATTATCAATGACGTTATTTTTCAAGTCTTTTATCTAAAAGTAGCTAATAAAAATGACTGAATATACATGAGAGTATTTCAGATACCTCAAGTGTGCACATCCAACATTAAAAAATCTTCTATTATTTTTTACTTACAATCAAGCAGAATCTTGGCACTGAAATAATTTTTGATTTTTAGAAATTGGTTCTTGAGTGAAACCTTAACTTCTTTGTGTTCCATTAGACTTCAGTTGCTTCACTTAAAAAGGTCACCTATATTTGGAAAAAGACAGCTCATTCTAACTGTGACAATCTCATGCTTGCTGACTTTTATCAGAGAGGCTAAGGTACTTTTTTCCATTTACTAAGCAGCATTTATCCCTGCTTTTACGATGATGGTACACCCAAAAAAATCTTGAGTTCTAAAGAAATGAGGCAATCATATTTCAACAGATAAGCCTTTGATTCCTTGTCTCAGCAGCTTTATCAGCTCCCTGTGTGCAATGTTGTGGGTAAAATTGTAGTAGTTCCAGAATTTCTCTCCTGGCTTTAGTGCCTCTGCATATCAACAAGCGTTTCTCAGAGGTGGGGAGAAGTTTATCTTCATATCAGTGGATAATTAATCTGGGCAACCAAGGGCTTATCTGAACCTGAGAGATTAGGGAGAGGTCCTTGCTGGCTTCTGCCTGAGCAGAAAAAGAAACGGCCCCAGACTGCAGTTTGTAAGCAATAAATGGGTTTTAAACTTTATTTCTCCCTTTGACTGATTTTGGTTTTAGAGGTATTTTGCCCCTGGCTTTCCTCTCCCTGGAGTTACATATGCGCACCTCAATTTCTTTGCTGAAGTAATGGCACTATATTTTCTGGGGGTTTATTAGAGCTATTGCAGATTGAATAAGAAAATGTGTATAAAGCACTTAGAGTTTCTAGAGATAGCTGGGTCCTAAGTTAAAGTGACTATTTCTAGAGAGCCAAGGCAGAATCAAGGGGGTGGCGGAGGGAGGGCTCAACAGGCATCAAGGGGGTGGAGAGGAGGAGAGAAGGGGCCTGGAGTTGCATAGGCTTCCTCAGTTTCCCGTGACAATGAGGGGCTCTTAGGCTACACGGTGTTCGTATTGCTCTGTGGTTCCCTGGAGAGTGGAGGTCAGTTCAAGTCTCCTGGCTGAGCGTATACAAAAGGCTCCCTCTATCTTGAGAACCATGTCAACTTAGTTTATATACAAGTATTGAGCAACATGAGAAAAATATTTTAGCAAATTATTCCCCAGAACATCTCACACAGACCACTCTTCAAGCTTAAACTGGATTTTATTATGTTTTTTTTACTGCTGACAACACATAAATAGCCAGAGATTATTTCTCAACTTTATTCAGATGTAATTGATATTATATAAGTTTAAGGTGTACTACATGATGATTTGATATACGTATGTATTGTGAAAAGATTTTTGCAATAAGGTTAGTTAACATATTCAGTACCCTAGTAACCTTTTTTCCCTCTGTTTTTATTGAGATATAATTGACATACAGCACTGTATAAGTTTAAAGTGTACAGCATAATGATTTGACATACATATTTTTTGAAATGATTACCACAGTAAGTTTGGCTACATCCATCTCCTCGCAGCTACAAAAAATTTGTGTTCCTTGTGATGAGAACTTTTGGGGTCTACTCTCTTAGCAACTGTGAAATACACCTGACAGCAGTGTTAACTATAGTCATCACATTATACATTACATACTAGGACTTAGTTATCTTATAACTGGAAGTTTGTACCTTTTAACCACCTTCCTCCAATTGCCCCAGCCCCTGACCTTTTTGTGTGTGTGTGTGGTGAGAACATTTAAGATATACTCTTTAGTAACTTTCAAGTACACAATACAGTATAATTAACTGTGATCACCATAGAGGGAATTTTTTTTTAAGCAGATATCACTTTCACTTTTGTGACCTTTCTTCTCACATATCTGATTGGTGAGATTTCAGATAGTATGGAATTATTGCAATGCTTACGCTGTAGTTTTACATTACAGCAAAATAACATCCTGGACTGGCTGTCATGTTCCCGTAGATGTCTCTGAAAGGAAAGAGGTACCACATCCAAGTTCAGAATTAGGGAAAGAGGAACAGAGATGAGGGGGCCCGTCAAAGCTGCCCCCGTCGTAGCCGCTGCTGCAATTACCCTGATAAAGACAGGAGGAAGGAAGTCAGCCCCAGGCCTTCGGCCTTGAAGCCCTTGATCTGCCAGCCAGACAGAAAAATAGCAGCGCTGAAGAATTCATCAGCAGTTTCTTCAGAACAGTTGAGCAGAGTTAAGGATGATGAGCTGGTTTCTGTTCTCCAGTGTTTCTAGAAAAAAAGGCTTGCGCTCCTGTTTCAGATATAATGACCATACTAAGAATTTAGAATAGCTCATAGGAATATCTCTCCCAAGACTGTAGGGTGTGAGTCATTATATCAGAATCTTGAGCAAAAGACAACTTAGTCATGGAGGACTTGCCGGAAGTGACATTTCATTGCCAAGTCTAACTAACACACCAATTCCTTTAAAGGACTCATTCTCTGGTTCTTTGCTGTCCTGCTAAAGGTGAGGACACTCTCAGGACAGAGGGACCTGGCTATTCTGTGTGACTCAGGAGAAGATGGCTAGTGGTTTTCCTTCTCTGTTTTCTCCTTGCCTGATAGCTCTTGTCCTCATCACACTGCTCTCAAGAAAGGATTTGACCAACTCCTTTCTCCAAAGAGGCAGAAAGAGAAAATAATGAACAAAAGTTTGATGTGCTTTCTACCTCAGGACTATTCTTTTTAGGAAACTGTGGAATGAAACTCTACCTGTAGAATTACAAGCAGCGGCTGGCCTTGGGGCAGCAAGGAGATTGTTGTCTATTCTACCCAGCTGTCTCTCAGTCTTCAGCAAAGTAGACCCCGGTGGGGTCCCGCTAACATGATGGGTAGCGCCTGTACAGCCCTTCGGAAACCGTATTGTCCATGTTGGTTGCATGTCAGGGAAAATAGCTGAGTGGAGGAGACATTTCCTCATGTCCTGTCTGGCATGGGGCTTAGGGTTGGGTTTACTGTGACTTTATGTTAAACAACTTCATACAACTTCCGAAGCTGAACCCCATTTTGGTGAGGGTAGAGACATCATACCTGTAAGAGGGGTCAGTTGTAGAGCAGGATTGCTGTCTTTCCTTAGGATGATTTCTGTAAAAGAAAGTAAAGGGGAATTTTTATTACACAGTGATAAAATGTTGCACAGAAGCAGATTATAGTATGAAATATCAAAGCAACATTGAGTATGAAACTGCCCTCCTTACCTTTATCCAGAAAATTCAAGACTCTCTGAAAAGTAATGTTCCCTCCTTGTATGTCATAGACTTGTTAGTCTGTACTTTGCATCCTTGTTGAACTTGTGGGCTTAAGTCAGAGGGAGCCCTCCAAAACCATGGCACAATCAACACAATTCTTTCTGTATTTCCCCCCAATCCTATTTATCTGACCTTCTTCACCTGAACAATGAGGCTGATAATACCTGTGCATCACATATTTCATAGGAAAACTTCAAGTGAGATCAAATGCATAGACGCGCTAAGTTATTACCAGACAAACACTAGTAAGAAGCAGTATGGTGTTGCTATGCATTGTGACATAACCATTATGTCTTGGCCTTCACTGCATGTCTTGTAAATTTTATAAGCGTTTTGTTGAAAATAGTAAAAATTACATGACAGTGGCAGGGGTTTGGGACTATGATGTATTTATAGTATGCAGAGTGGACTGATAATCTGACATAATTTTCATCCTGTGGAAAAAACTTAAAGAACAATGTATTCTGATCATTTTATTCTTATTTTAGAATCTGGTATTGAGAAACACCTCTGATTAATGGAATGACATTTTAGAAATATTAGCACAGTTAAACAGGAGGCCGTGGCTAAGGTATGATTCTTCTGTAATCATCACAATACCTGAAATCTATAGTGTCTGGATGGCCCAGTGTTGGTTTGTTGAAATCCCAAAATACAGAAGAAGCAACTTGTTTTTTCCAGTGTGGTTCGCAGCCTGAAATCTTATCCACAGCCATAGTTACAGAGAATGAAAAAAGACTCCACTGTGTTACCACTTTTTAAAGTTCTATATTAGTTTTTGTAATGGAATTCAAATTGTGCTAGCCATCTTTATTAGTCAGTCCCATGGGGTTTTTATTGTTAATTTGAACAAGGTCTGTTTTTGCTTAATTCTATGGGAAACACATAGTTTGTACACTTGCCAGAAATTTATTTTCCAATGAGTATTCCTCAATTCTAAATAAGTACATTCTGCATTTTTATGCTAGGACATAGGAGAAGTGAGTGTGATTAGGAACACCACTTAAAATTACATACTGTAACCTGGACTTTTTTGTAACTCTAATATCTTGGTAACTAAATGTGAGTTTGGGTTTTGTTTATTATCTTTCAAAGTGATCCATTTTAAATAAAATGTCTTCTTTTTAAAAAAAGTCACCAAGAACTGGTGTGTTACAATGGTTGTGGCTTATTAGTTGATTTTTATCATAGCTTTGCCGCTCAACATGCAGAGATACATTATGTTAATATAATACCTGGAAAATTAATATCACATGTCTTTCCCAACAGAAAAAGGGAAACATCTTCGTCTAACTTTTGGTGCACGATATATATAGAAATCTCGAGCTTGTTGCCAGGGGTGGGAGGACCTCTTGTTCTACTGCACTGAGTGTCAGAGTATGAATGGTACAACTGTGTCTCTTTGTCCTGAGAAAAGCAAAATATTTTCACTTGCAACAAAGCTTACCTCCCAGGACTGGGAAAAGAAAAAGAAGCAATTTTATAAGAACAGGACCTTCAAGTGTCTCAGACACTGAGGGATCCATGCATGTTATAGTCTAGTCAATGGAACAACAGAAGCTTTGAGGCCCAAAGAGAAAAAAGAATCTGTAAGAATGAAAGAATATTGAGAGAATTGTGTGACCAATCCAAATGGAACAATATTCACATTATAGGGGTACCAGAAGAAGAACAGAGGGAAAAAGGGATAGAAAGTGGCATTGAGGAGGTAATTGCTGAAAACTTCCCCAATCTGGAGGAGATAGTCTCTCAGGCAATGGAGGTACACAGATCTCCCAACACAAGGGACCCAAGGAAGACAACATCAAGACATATAAGAATTAAAATGGCAAAGAACAAGGATAAACACAGACTTTTGAAAGCAGCAAGAGAGAGAAAAAAGATCACATACAAAGGAAAACCCATCAGGCTATCATCAGATTTCTCAATAGAAACCTTACAGGCCAGAAGGAACTGACATGATATATTTAATGCAATGAAGCAGAAGGGCCTTGAACCAAGAATACTCCACCCGGCAAGATTATCATTTAAATTTGAAGGAGGGATTAAACAATTTTTAGATAACCAAAAGCTGAGAGCATTTACCTCCCACAAACAACCACTACAGTGCACTTTGGAGGTACTCATATAGATAGAAGTATATTCCTAAGGCTAAGTAGATGTCACCCAAGGAATAGACAAAGAGTACAGAATATGATGCATAACATACAAAGAATGGAGGAGAAAGAAAAAGAACAAGCAGGAAAAAAAAAAAAGAACCTTTAGGTTGTGTTTGTAATAGCATAGGAGGTGAGTTAAATTAGACTGTTAGATAGTAAGGGAATTACCCTTGAAGCTTTGGTAACCACAAATCTAAAGCCTACAATGGCAATAAGTACATACCTACCGATAATCACCCTAGATGTAAATCGTCTGAATGCACCAATCAAAAGACACAGAGTCACTGAAAAGATGAAAAAACTAGACCCATCTATATGTTGCCTACAAGAGACTCACTTGAAACCCAAAGACATACACAGACTGAAAGTAAAGGGATGGAAAAAGATATTTCATGCAACTAGTAGGGAGAAAAAAGCAGGAGTTGCAGTTCTTGTATCAGACAAAATAGACTTCAAAACAAAGAAAGTCACAAGAGACAAATAAGAACATTACATAATGATAAAAGAGTCAGTCCAAAAAGAGGATATATGCACCCAATACAGGATCACCTACATATGTGAAACAAATACTAACAGAATTAAAGGGGGAAATAGAATGCAATACATTCATTTTAGAAGACTTCAACACACCACTCACTCCAAAGGACAGATCAACCAAACAGAAAATAAGTAAAGAGACAGAGGCAGTGAACAACATATTAGAACAGATGGACCTAGCAGATATCTACAGAACACTGAATACAGAAGCAACAGGATACACATTCTTCTCAAGTGCACATGGAACATTTTAAAGAATAGATCATATACTAGGCCACAAAAAGAACCTCAGTAAATTAAAAAAGATTGAAATTGTACCGACCAGCTTCTCACTTCACAATGGTATGAAACTAGAAATAAATTACACAAAGAAAACGAAAAAGTCCACAAACACATGGAGGCTTAATAACATGCTCCTAAATAATCAATGGATCAATGACCAAACAAAAACAGAGATCAAGCAATATATGGAGACAAATGAAAACAATAATTCAACACCACAAAATCTCTGGGATGCAGCAAAGGTCAACCTCAGGAAAGAAGAACAATCCCAAAGGAACAGTCTAAACTCACAATTAATGAAACTAGAAAAGGAAGAATAAATGAGGCCCAAGGTCAGTAGAAGGAGGGACATAATAAAGATTAAAGCAGAAATAAATAAAATTGAGAAGAATAAAACAATAGAAAGAATCAATGAAAGCAGAAGCTGGTTCTTCGAGAAGATAAACAAAATAGATAAACCCTTAGCCAGACTTATCAAGAAAAAAAGAGAGTCTACACACATAAACAGAATCGGAAATGAGAAAGGAAAAATCACTCCAGACACCACAAAAATACAAAGAATTATGAGAGAATACTCTGAAAAATTATATGGTAACAAACTGGATAACCTAGAAGAAATGAACAACTTTCTAGAAAAATACAACCTTCCAAGGCTGACACAGGAAGAAACAGAAAATCTGAATAGACCAATTACCAGCAAAGAAATTGAATTGGTAATCAAAAAACTACCTAAGAACAAAATGCCTGTACCAGGTGGTTTCACTGCTGAATTTTATCAAACATTTAGTGAAGACCTAATACCCATCTGCTTTAAGTTTTCCAAAATGTAGAAGAGGAGGGAATACTCCCAAACTCATTCTATGAGGCCAACATCACTCTAATACCAAAACCAGGCAAAGACACCACAAAAAAAGAAAATTACAGACCAATATCCCTGATGAACATAGATGCAAAAATACTCAACAAAATATTAGCAAACCGAATTCAAAAATACATCAAAAAGATCATCCATCATGATCAAGTGGGATTCATCCCAGGGATGCAAGGATGGTACAACATTCGAAAATCCACCAACATCATCCACCATATCAACAAAAAGAAGAACAAAAACCACATGATCATCTCCATAGATGCTGAAAAAGCCTTCAACAAAATTCAACAATTGTTCAGATAAAAACTCTCAACAAAATGGGTATAGAGGGCAAGTACCTCAACATAATAAAGGCCATATACGACAAACCCACAGCCAACATCATACTTAACAGTGAGAACCTGAAACCTTTTCCTTTAAGATCGGGAACAAGACAAGGATGCCCACTCTCCCTACTGCTATTCAACATAGTACTGCAGGTGCTAGCCAAGACAATCAGACAACACAAAGACATAAAAGGTATCCAGATTGGCGGGGAAGGAAGGTAAACTGTCCCTGCTTGCAGATGACATGATATTGTACATAAAAAACCCTAAATAATCCACTCTAAAACTACTAGATCTAATATCTGAATTCAGCAAAGTTGCAGGATACAAAATTAATACACAGAAATCTGTTGAATTCCTATACACTAACAATGAACTAGGAGAACGAGAAATCAGGAAAACAATTCCATTCACAGTTGCATCAAATAGAATAAAATACCTAGGAATAAACCTAACAAAGGAAGTGAAAAACTTATACCCTGAAAACTACAAGACACTCTTAAGAGAAATTAAAGAGGACACCAATAACTGGAAATTTATCCCATGCTCTTGGCTAGGAAGAATTAATATTGTCAAAATGGCCATCCTGCCTAAAGCAATCTACAGATTCAATGAAATCCCTATCAAAATACCAACAGCATTCTTCAATGAACTAGAGCAAATAGTTCTAAAATTCATATGGAATGACAAAAGACCCCAAATAGCCAAACCTATCCTGAGAAAGAAGAATAAAGCGGGGGGAATTATGCTCCCTGACTGCAAGCTCTACTACAAAGCCACAGTAATCAAGACAAGTGTGTACTGGCACAAGAACAGACCCATAGGCCTGTGGAACAGAATAGAGAGCCCAGATAAAAGCCCAAGCATACATGGTCAATTAATGTACAATAAAGGAGCCATGGATATACAATGGGGAAATGACAGCCTTTTCAACAGCTGGTGCTGGCAAAACTGGACAGCCAGTTTTTTTTTTTTTAATAATTTATTTTATTTTAGTATCATTAACCTACAATTACATGAGCAATACAGT
>JAQQAC010012171.1:2345715-2375020 GCA_029783875.1 Phataginus tricuspis | reverse complement strand
TTGGTAACTGTTAGTCCATTCGTGGGTTCTGTGAGTCTGCTGCTGTTTTTGGACAGCCAGTTTTTAAGGACATTGGGGAAGTTGGACATCCTCTGGATGTCACACAGATGTGATCATTGGCACTCAACAGTCATTTTGAAACATGAGGGAACACGCTAAAGTGCAGAGTCGTGGTATAAAGGAAGCCTGAGTCTTAATGATTATGCAGGATTATCCCATCCTGGCCTTGGGCAGTTGTCTCTGGACTTCTTTAATTGAGAAAGGAACAAATTTATATCTTGCCTTAAGCTCTGTAATTTAGAGGGTTTTTTTGTTTCTTACAGCTGAACCTAATCCAAAATAATATAGAAGAAATACATGTATTTGAGGGTATGAATATCAATCTAGTCATGACAGCTTAATCTCAATGATATGGAAGTTAAAGGAAGCAGAAAATTACCAACAAACCGAAGTGGCATTATTGAGAAGAGGTACTGAGAGCAACTCAAGAAAGATTGGAAAACTCAATGTATTTGTCCACTTTAAAAGATTAGAAGGTGACAAGCATTATTTGCCAAGGGGCTGGAGATAGTTCAGGGCCATGCTTGGTTTTTAAACATGTAACTAGGGCTGCCCTGTGGGAAACTTATAAACTGACCCCCTCCCTTTCTGATCATTTCAGCCTCTTTCCTTCACTCTTTCCAGATTTAAAGGTTTGGGCAGGACATCTGATCAGCCAAGACTGGGTTATGCATGTGGGCCCCAACCTTCAGGGATGGTGAAATCAAGAATCAGGCTCTCCTGCTAAGAGCTCTACAATGGGGAATCACTGAGCAGAGGATACTATGAGGGGAGTCACCCAGTGGTAAGAAAGGGCGCCTCCCAAGTTCTCTACATATCTCCAGTACATTTAGCATGCAATGCCTCCCTGCCCTCATTTTTATGTAGGTGAAATCCTGTTCACAGGCAATATCTGGGGGAATAGAAGCAGTAAGATCTAAAGAAACCATATGGGCATGTGTGTGCAATCAGAGGGGCAGTTTCCATTCAAGTTCCTTTAGTGACATTGGGAGTGTGGGGGAGGGGCTGTAAGGAATGTTGGTTCATATGATAGTTTTTGACATTCTTAGCATCAGCTTGTTAAGGAAGTCTGAGCTACCTCCTCATTCCATGCCAGCTGCCTCCTTAAGTCTTGTGATTCCATCCTTCCCATCAACATGCTCATCAACAAATTTGGAAAAAAAACATGGTTTTGATGAAGTAAATTGATAAACAGTTGCCAAACCTGGGCTGAAGAGCATACCCAGGTGGTGATACCTTGGGATTAGCTTGCGGCCCAGCATTCCTATTTCCTTTGGTGGTTAGTGTAATGGAATAAAGTAGCTCATTGTGTTTCTAAAATACATGTTCAGCATGAGAGGAGATAGTTTCCTAATTTGGAATGGTTTTGATTGAGTTGGAGAGGCCATCCATAGAAATGAGATTCATCCACTGAAATGAGAAGAACCTCTGTGAGTCTGTTTTCCCCAGTGAAGGAAGTAGTCCCCAGGTGTGGATAAAGTGAGAGTTCCTAGGGCCAGGTGAGAATCCACCACACAGCTTTGTGCAATATATTGCTACTGACTCTATATAAAGAGCTACCTCCAGTGCTCTGGGCTGCGTGGCTGTAGGGCTGCAAGGCTGTAGGAGAGCAGAGGCTGGAGTGGTGGCAAGGCCTAGGACAGAGACTGAGACGGCTGCAGGGGCAGAGAGGCCCAGAGGCAGGGACCAGCTTGCTGCATTCAGACTCGCTCTGAGTGGAAGGGATTCTAGTGATTGACCTGCCATCGTAGAAATAAAGTTGGGTATAAACCCTTTCACCCCAAGAACGTTCCATTGTCGATTTTCCGTCTCACTGAATCCGCAGTGAACTTGCCCGGGGCTGAAATCCATTGGCAAGACTCCAGGGCTCCTAGTTTTAGTCTTTAAGTAGCATTAAGATGAAGAAAAATCATGTGCATATGATAGCCAAAGCTAAAAATATCCAGTAGTTTTTACTGGTGTGTATGTGAATATGTTGTTAAAGTGAAACAGTTGTAAAAGAACATATACAGTTAAGTGTAATGGTTGCTTTTTAGTGGTGTGTGCATTAAGACTGTTAATTGTAGGCAACAGAAATTTTGAGTGATTTAAGCAAAAAGAAATTTATTGAAAGGGCCTTAGAGTAAGTAACAACATCTCCAGGAAGGCCAAGCTCAAAATGCAGCTGAGAATCAGAGCCAGATCATGCCAAAGGACACATAATAGGGATATATCTGCTGTGCTCTCTAAATGCTGGGTCCCCTGTGGGCTCCATAGGTCACAGATGAATTTTTTTATTTTTTAAATTAAGATATCATTGATATACAATCTTATGAAGGTTTCACTTGAGCAACATTGTGGTTACACATTCACACATATTATCTAGTCCCCCACACCCCACCCTATTGCAGTCACTGTCCATCAGCGTAGTAAGGTGCTATAGAGTCACTACTTGTCTTCTCCGTGCTGTGCTGCCTTCCCCGAGCCACCCCTATATTATGTGTGCTAATTATAGTGCCCCTTAATCCCCTTATCCCTCCCTCCCCACCCACCCTCCACAGCCCCTTCCCTTTGGTAACTGTTAGTCCATTCTTGGGTTCTGTGAGTCTGCTGCTGTTTTGTTCCTTCCGTTTTTTCTTTGTTCTTATACTTCACAAATGAGTGAAATCATTTAGTACTTGTTTTTCTCTGCCTGGCTTATTTCACTGAGCATAATACCCTCTAGCTCCATTCATGTGTTGCAAATGGTAGGATTTGTTTTCTTCTTATGGTTGAATAATATTCCATTGTGAATATGTACCACATCTTCTTTATCCATTCATCTAGTGATGGGCACTTAGGTTGCTTCCATTTCTTGGCTATTGTAAATAATGATGCGATAAGCATAGGGGTGCATATGTTCTTTTGAATCTGGAATCTTGTTTTCTTTGGGTAAATTCCTCAGAGTGGAATTACTGGGTCAAATGGTATTTCTATTTTGAGTTTTTTGAGGAACCTCCGTACTGCTTTCCACAATGGTTGAACTAATTTGCATTCCCACCAGCAGTGTAGGAGGGTTCCCCTTTCTCTACATCCTTGCCAGCATTTGTGGTTCCTTATCTTTTGGATGTTGGCCATCTTAACTGGTGTGAGATGATACCTCATTGTTGTTTTAATTTGCATTTCCCTGATGATTAGTGATATGTAGCATCTTTTCATGTGCCTTTGAGCCATCTGAATTTCTTCTTTGGAGAATTGTCTGTTCATAGCAGCCGTCATTTTTTAATAGGGTTTATTTGCTTTTTGGGTGTTGATGTATATGAGCTCTTTATATATTTTGAATGTTAACCCCTTATTGGATATGTCATTTATGAATATATTATCCCACACTGTAGGATGCCTTTTTGTTCTGCTGATGGTGTCCCTTTCTGTACAGAAGGTTTTTACTTTGATGTAGTCTCATTTGTTCATTTTTGCTTTTGTTTCCTTTGCCCAAGATATGTTCAGGAAAAAATTGCTCATGTTTTATTCAAGAGATCCTTGCCTATGTTTCCTTCTAAGAGTTTTATGGTTTCATGACTTACATTCAGGTCTTTGATTCATTTCGAGTTTACTTTTGTATATGGAATTAGGCGATAATCCAGTTTCATTCTCTTACATGTAGCTGTCCAGTTTTGCCAACACCAGTTGTTGAAGAGGCTGTCATTTCCTCATTATATATCCATGGCTCCTTTATCATATATTAATTAACCATATGTGTTTGGGTTAATATCTGGACTCTACTGTGTTCCACTGGTCTGTGGGTCTGTTCTTGTGCCAGTACCAAACTGTCTTGATTACTGTGGCGTTGTAGTAGAGCTTGAAGTTAGGGAGCGTAATTCCCCCCAGGTTTGTTCTTCCTTCTCAGGATTGCTTTGGCTATTTGGGGTCTTTTGTGGTTCCATATGAATTTTAGAACTATTTGTTCTAGTTCTTTGAAGAATGCTGTTGGTATTTTGATAGGAATTGCATTGAATCTGTAGATTGCTTTAGGCAGGATGGCCATTTTGACAATGTTAATTCTTCCTATCCATGAGCACGGGATGGGTTTCCATTTATTGGTGTCTTCTTTAATTACTTTCATGAGTGTCTTGTAGTTTCCAGGGTATAGGTCTTTCACTTCCTTGGTTAGGTTTATTCCTAGGTATTTCATTCTTTTTGATGCAACTGTGAATGGAATTGTTTTCCTGATTTCTCTTTCTGCTAGTTCATCCTTAGTATATAGAAATGCAACCAATTTCTGTGTATTAGTTTTGTATTGTGCAACTTTGCTGAATTCAGTTATTAGTTCTAGTAGTTTTGGGTGGATTCTTTAGGGTTTTTTATGCACAATATTAAGTCATCTGAAAACAGGGTCACAGATGAATTTTTAACCAGTGCAGCTTCTTCACTTCATTCATTCTAGATTTAAAGTCTGGGATAGGAGCATCTGATTGGCCAAGACTGTAGTACACACCTGAACCCAAACCTCTAGGGACAGTGAAATTAAGATCAGTCTCTTCCATTAAGGCCTAATGTGATGTGGGAATTCTTCCAAACAGAGGCAGGCTACTACAACGCCACAGTAATCAAGACAATTTGGTACTGGCACAAGAACAGACCCACAGACCAGTGGAACACAGTAGAGTCCAGATATTAACCCAAACACATATGGTTAATTAATAGAAATTTCCTCCACATCTGGCATACTGAAGATCATCTCTACCAGTTCGGGGGTAGGAAAAGAAAGGGCGATTTTTTCTAGTGCTCCTTATAGTCTTCAGGCGAGGAGGCAGACAGCTCTGTTTAGAATTGCCTCCTAAAAAGATGCAGAGCTGGAAAACAGAAGCTTCTTGATGCATTCCAGTTTAACAGTCTCATAGGTTTAGGGAGACTAGATTAAGTTCCTCCAGGAGAGATATAGTGCCTATTGTATTAATTTGGGTAGCCCAGCTTCTGAACTTCCTTCCTATGTTGGGAAACTTCTTCATTTTGTGCTTTACTGTGATGTACCATCTGCTAACACTTAACCAGGTAAACAGTTGAGGTACTTCTCTTTTCATTTTCCCTTGCTGCTATGTCTTGGGCGTGTGATGTGGGCACCACGGTCAGTGGTGACTGCTCAGACCTTGAATTGGGACCTGGAGACACAGAGGAGGGGATGGTGAGGAAGCATCAGGCAGCAGGGCAGTAGAGGTGGGGATACTGGTGACAGCTCCAGATGAGGGCCAGTGGTGCCAGCACTACAGATGTTCAGTGTTTGGTGCTGGACAAGAGGTGGCCCCTCCAGAGCAGGTGATTTTGGGTGGTTTTCCTGGCTGCATAACCATGATCCTGGTTTTCCAGGTATCCTGGTGATTTGTGATACCAATGTTTTTTTTTTTTTTTTACTAGTCTTTTCCTCTTAAATGAAGCAGAGTAGATGTCTTTGGCTGGCAACTAAGAACTCTGATACATATTAGCACCTTAGTGTCCTCCCACAATGTCCTGTCTAGTGCCTGATACACGGTAGAAGCACCATACTATTGGTTGCAGGGAAAGAAAGGAGGAAGGAAAGGAAAATAAAGGAAAGGGAAAGGAGGGAGGACAAGAAGTAGGGAGAAGAGGGAGGAATAAAGGGATGGAGTATGTAGTCCTTTTATCATGATTTATGTATGGAGATACTCAAAATGAAGAATAGAGGGTGCCTGGAGAAAGTGTACAGAAAAAAAAAAGAGATTTATCTTGAGAGAATCAAAAGAATGAGTATGATTTGGCCTTAAGAAAAGATTCAGGGACACAGAACAATTTATTGCTATATAGGTTCTGCTTCATGTATCAGAGACCCAAAGTAACTGCGAGTTAAACAAGGTAGGAATTTCTCTCTTCTGTTACAGACAAGAGATAGTTGGTTCCAGGGATGATGTGGAGGTTTTTGCTCCATGAGCTCATTCATGGATCTAAGTTTCTTCCATCATATTGTTCTGTGATACTTAGGATATTGCCCTTACCCATGTGGTCCAGCGTGGCACAGCCCCACATCCACAACCACATAGCAAACAGGGTAGAATATGGAGGAATCATGGGCATGCCCCTTCCATTAGCACATCCCAGACCTGGACATATCATTTCCTATCACATGCAATTGGCCAGATCTTAGTAATATGGCCACATTTACTGTAAGGGAATCTGAACGATGCAATCTTTACACTGAATATCCATGTAAACACCTACCAAGCAAGGGATCTCTCACTAAAAAAGAAGGGATGAAAATGTTTTGGAGGACAGCCCATGTTGAGGCAATCTCTGCTTCAACCAACAGCAGGTCGAAACTTTGGTGTATGGGATTAGGTGAGAGCATAATAGGATTTTCTGTGAGTCTTGCTGAACAGTTACTTTAGAATGTGAGAAATGCCTCCAGATGTCTTAAAATGGGACAGTTCTTCATTTGTAATGGAACAGGTTGAGAAAAGGAACAGCTCATGCTCAGTCTCAGCCTTCACGTCTATGATTCAGAAATGACAGAGCGTAAAAGACAGGACCCAATGAAAGTTTAGAGGTCTTTCCCAGGGCAGGTTGCTATAGCCAGAGTTATATGTTTGGCAGAATGTAGCGTGCCTATCCAAACACTCCTTTGGGTCTTTGTAGAAAATGCAGTGGCCCCTAAGGAGGTCAGAGTGGCCTCTGGCCTGGAGGAGATAGAGGAAACAGCAAGAGAAACTTACAGATGACAAATGCTGGGCAAACTGGGTGCAAGTTCAAAGCTGTGGGAACAGCACGGAGGGGTGAGGGCGCGGTGCAAGTTCAAAGCTGTGGGAACAGCACGGAGGGGTGAGGGCGCGTGTATGTCTGAGTCATCTTGCAACACGCTCCTCGGAGCAAAGAGCACTGGGGCTCTAAGCCGCTGGGGGCAAGGGGGAGGGCAGCGTCCAGGGAACGACAGCTGGGCCAGAGCCTTCCAGGGCCGGGGCTGCCCAGCCGACCGGCTCCCGGGCTGACCCCTCTGAACTGCAATTCCGGAAAATGTCCTCAAGCAACCGTTTTCCTAGCAGCAGTCCTGCTTGGCCATCTCCACTATCATAAATGCCTCAAACGTTTTTTTTTTATCACCATTCTCTTTTCTCAAGCTTTCAGGTTCATTGTAAAAATATTCATGTCTATATAGTGTGTCATAGGGAACTTTGGTTTAGTATTAATAATGTGTTTCATTCTACTATTTTTTTAACACGATATTAATTTATTGAAAAACTCAAATGAAAAATATACCTTCCTGGACTGATAGTAACAATGGAGGAAAGTTTCTAATAATAACTGTTATTAATAGTGAGCAATGTTTGTTTATTGACTTAGTGTTTATATGTACTTCCACTTTTTAATTGACATATAATTAACATATAACTTAGTTTCAGGTGTACAATATAATGGTTTGATACTTTTATATTTTTGTGAACAACACCGTCTAGTTAACGTCTGTCACCACACATAAAGATATTTTTCTTGTGTTAAGAATATTTAAGATTTATTCTCTTAACACCTTTGAAATATGCAATAATACAGTATTATTAACTATAGTCTCCATGCTGTACATTACATCCCCAGGACTTACTTATTTTATAACTGCAAGTTTGTAGCTTTGTCCCTTCACCCCATTTTACCCCCCAATCCTCCTTCCTCCCCTGCGTCTGCCAACCACCAATCATTCTCTGTATCTGTGAGCTTGGTTTTTTGTTTGTTTTAGATTCTGCATATAAGTGAAATCACATGGGATTTGTCTTTCTCTGTCTGACATATTTCACTTAGCATAATGCCCTCAAGGTCCATCCATGTGGTTGTAAATGGCGAGATTTCATTCCTTGTTTATTGCTGAATAATATTCCATTGTGTAGACACATCACCTTTTCTTCATCCACTCATCTGCCAATGGACACTTAGGTTGTTTCCATATCTTGGTATTGTAAATTGTAAATGATGCTGCAGTGAACATGGGGGTTTTCTTCTATTCTTGGTTTACTGCAATTAATTTAAGGTGAGGCAAGCCAAGGACTGTACTGGCTAAAGGTCTGTTTATTGCTGTTCCTAGTACAATAACGTGTTCTAAATTCCTCCCTGTTCTACCCTGAATGACAACAAATCAACAGCCTTATCCACTGAGGGATGATACGCAAAAATGTGGCATATGCAGACAATGAAGTATTACCTAGCCTTAAAAAAGGAAGGAAATTCTGACATATGGTACAACATGGATGAACCTTGAGGATGTTATACTAAGCAAAATAAGCCAGTCATAAAAAGATGTACACTATATATTTCCACTTATCTGAGGTACCTAGAGTAGTCCAGTTCACAGAGACAGAAATAGAATGGTGCTTGCCATGGGCTGGGGATAGAAGGGGATGGGAAGTGAATGTTTAATATGTGAAGAGTTTCAGTTTTGCAAGATGAATAAAATTCTGGAGATGGATCATGGTGATGGTTGCACAACATGTAAATACACTTAATATGTGTATTTTACCACCACAACAAAAAAAGGAAAAAATTCAATAGCCTCATCTGATATCCCCATGGATACAATGGACTTGTCTTTTCAGAGCTTCTTTCTAGTACTTACCTTCAGACTTCTCCAAGTGGTGCTGCCATAGGCTTCTAAGTTCTAGGTGCCCACGCATGCTATGATATCACAGGCTGTGGTGGGTTTATACTCTCTTTGTGGGGATTTAACAATCCTACATTGTGGCTTCCTTCAAACGCTATCATTTTTTCTATTTGACTTTGTTATTTCTCACATCTAACTCACTCAGATCCTGTGTCAGTGGTTAAGAGCACAGGGTCTCCGTTCACACTGCCAGTATCTAATCCTTGCTCCTGCTTATTTTCTGTGGGCCCTTGGATGAGTGACTCACTACCTGTATCTGTTTCCTCCTCTATATAACGGGCTAATAACAGTATCTAGGCATGTTGTGAGCTTTAGATGATTTAATACAAGAAAGGGCTTAGGACAGTGCCTGTCCTATAGTAAGCATTCAATGAATGTTAGCTGTTATTATAATAAAATTGACTATTATTATTTCCAGAAGTTCTTTGTGGGGACGTTTAATAGGAAAATAGGAAGTATTTCTTGATGTTCCTAGCAAACCTGCCCTCCCTTGTTCTGGTAAGGATGCATCTCTTTACTCTGGGGAACTGTTTTTCTAAGTGATTCTGTTAATCCTGGTTCCACCCAGATTCCAGAGCACTGGATGGGCATTTAACCCGGGCCTGGCCACTCATATATCACTTCATCCTTTTGGCAGCAGTGACTGGCTCAAAGTGTGGGCCTGGGATCCAAGGGGGGCCAATCAGAGTTCTTCTTTGGTAGTGACAGGCAGGTCCTGGTATGAAATAGTCCATCTTTCTGCTGGGGCTACTAGGCTGAGACAATGAAAGCTTTGAGATACAGGCAGCCGCCTTCCCTGTCTACACAGAGGAAGCCCGTCTACAGTGGAAAGACCAACACACCAAATAAAGAACTGAAAGATGGTGGATTAGGGTTAGAAAGAGAAGAAAAGGCCTGTAAGGCTGAGGTTTGGATGCTGGCAACCCTCTGCCAGCTCTCACTATGACCTGCCCAGTCATGGAAGTCAAGAGTCTCTTGTTTTGCTTAATATAGTTTGAGCTGAGTTGTTGTCATTATAACGAAAGGTCATGGCTAAGATGCCCTTGGCACTGACTTTGCCCATCTTCCAGTCCTCCCCTGCCTCAGACCCCTTTCTTTCCAGACTCCTGAGGAACAAGGCCCCCGGTCTGAATTGGGACTGCCCGACTCCCACTCTTCAGGAACCACCTCTCTCCATTTCTTGACTCAGTAGTTTTCCACCCCTTGCCCGTTTTCCTAGTTTCCTTTGCTGGGTTCTCCAGCTGTGACCTAAAATCCTTATTTCCTCATTTCTTCCTGCTTCTCCTCACTGCCTCCTCCCCCAACTCTTTTTTTTTTTTAATCACGTCAGACAATGTCTCTGTTTTCTTTTGAACAGATATATCAAGCTCAGTTTTTCCTCTGTTGCTCTCAGTTTGTGTTTTTGCAGCTGGTACCTTCTTCTAATCCTAGGCTGTTAGCATAAGTGCGTTCCTCTTTGACACAGACATCACATACCAGCCCTCCTGCACCTACCAACCTAGTTGGCTGGTTGGTTTTTACCGTAGAAGACACTGGTCTGTTTTGTCTCATACCTGAAATACTTCCAGACGACACATTTCACTCTGGTGGTTTATTGATTCCTCATCTCCAGGTGCTTCCTATATCAAGTGACATGATCCATCTCTAAATGAAAACCAGTGGCAGGTATTTAATTTCATTCTCCTCATGCCAGAAATTCTATTTCCCACCTATTCCTGTGGTTTAAGCCTCAAACCAGCCCCTTTATCTGGGACTATTAAATTTTCATAGTTTTTTCAAGACATGTCACACAGCTCTAACTTAGATTATGATTCCAGTTGATAAATGTAGAAGGAACGATGAGCATAGAGAAGCAACATTAGACAAACACCATGGTCATATGTGTTGCATGTGAGAACCATTGATAGATGCTAGAATTAGTGGGCGAAGCATAAGGAGAAACAGGATACTTGCAGAGTCTCAAAGAATCTCCTCACATGATATGTATTGATTACAAAGGGGAAAATTATAAATGAAATATAGAGAAAACCTAGAAGACATCACCTTAATCTAGTGATTGAGATTAACATAACCGTGACATGATCCTCTGAGACGTGTACCATATTCCTTCTAAGATGTTCTGGCCAAAAATGGACACCCTCAATCTATTCACGAGCAATCATCAAACCCAAACTGAGGAAATACTCTCTAAAATAACCTAACAGTACCCTTCAAAAAAGTGTCAAAAAACCCAGTACGCTTCAAAGAAGTATTAACAGTAGTCATGTTAATTTTCTAATTTAGACAATTAGATTGGGTTACAGCCTAGGCATCAGGGTTTTTAAAAGCTGCTCTGGTGCTTCTAATGTGCAGATTTTGAGAACCATCGATCTAATTATATGGTAAAGGAGGGAAGTCTTAACTATTACTAATGGCCTGGGGACTAGCTGTGGCTCTTCCCACTAGCCCTTGGGTATTAAGTCTTTGCAAAGATTACAATTAGCCACTGCCTGGATCAGAACCCTCTGATGGACTGGCCTTCCTAGAGGTGGAGCGTAAGCAGACCGGAGAGGAGCTGGGTATGGACTGTACCCCATGTCCAAATCTTCCGCCCCGCCTCCCACACCGACCGTCGCTGCCCAGACCAGTTCCCCGCGGGCTCTGATGGGCCTGGGAAGATGCACTTGAGCCTGGGCGGTGAGCCTCCCACTTCTGGCCCTGGGGCTTTGCTGACGCTGAGGCAGGTGATGCCTCTAGGAAGCCACCCTGTCTTACCCATGCCCAGGCCTGCAGAAGGGGAGTTAGCCACAGCTCCCCCTCGGTAGACAGTGTGGAGTGCTTTTCATCAGCCCGTCAGAAGGTCCTGGAGGATGGAGCACCTGCTGCCCTTAGCAATGGCTGCTCCCCTCTACACCCTTATACTGTTTCTCCCTCCTTGCCCGTTTCCCTCCCCGTCCTAGCCTATTGCTCCCAGAATCACATTCCCAAATAAACAATTCACTCACACATTCCAAAAGCTCTATTTTTCAGAGAACTTAGGCTAAGGTATCTTTGGTGAAAGCACTAAAATGACAAAAATTTGAGACCATCACAGACAACCCTGAATGTCTGATGTGGGGATAAGATTCTTTTCCATTCTTTGTGCTCTCTGACCTCTTCCCAACTTTTTTTTAAAACGGTAGGCAGAATGGCTGGTCCAGCACCAGCTGGCTCTGTTTTCTGACCAGTCTGTCCTAAGGCTAGGCTCCCCTCCGCCCTCCCACAGTGGTGCCATTTGCAGCCCTTAGCTCATTCTCACTCACCCCTGGTGAAACCGGAAGAAAACCGGGCTGCTTAACCAATTTTCTGCTCTGCTTAAACGCCCCAGGTGAGCTGCTGATCTTCTGCAGGCACGCTCCTGTCCTCCTCCAGTGTGTGCACATCTAAGCTCAGTTAGCTCGGCCACCTTTCCCTCTCTGAGCAGTCCCCCTGCCGCCCGAGTTCCCCACCCCCACCTCCAGGCCTTGCAGCGTCCCTCCGCACATGGTCACCACCTGCCGTTAGCTTCTCTTCACATCCACCTGTTAGGACTTTGAGGGCTCTGCTTCCTCTGTACTTTTGACTGGAGCAGCATCCTGTGAGGCTACTTGGGAAAGAATCAGTGAAGAAGTAGTCCCTAAGGGCTGTTTGATTTCTTCAAGACTAAACTCATTTGCTTATTATTTGGTAAATGTTGATTGAGTGCCCGATATGTGTCATGCACTGCTCAGGAATTGTCTCTAGAGCAGCAGATAAGACAGACAAAAAAAGCCCCACCTCGCTCACAACTTCCATTCCAGCGAACTGCAAATCAGCGATAGGACTGAGACCATAGCGCTGCATCTCTCTTTCCTTCTAGAATAGTTCTTTACTCCCTGTATACTTCTTTTCACAATACTTGGTCCTTAATTAAGGACAGGCATATCACTCAGTTTGTACCTCATGGCTAAACTTTCTTACTAGTCTTTCAAAACTTTTCTTTGATCCACTACCCCTACCACCCTGTGTTCTTCTCCTCTGTTGAGGAACACTTGGATACCTAGATTATTAAAGGATGTTCAACCTACTTCTTCCTGTCTCAGCTGTGATCACACAACCCGAAGGGCAGGAAATGGCCCTTGGAGCAGGACACAGGTTCAAATCTCAGCCAGGATTTCCCTCTGAGCTACAGCTATTTGCATTGATGTCCATTCTCTTTGTGGTTTTGAAGACACTTTGCCACATTCTTAGATCTGTAACTTAATAATTTTTATAACAAAAAAGCCTTCTCCTTATGTAATAGCCTCCTTTAAAGCAATCGTCATTATTAGCAGAGGCACAATTCGTTAATGAGACCATTAATACCTAGGATATCTGTGTAGGAGCAGTTCAGCTTGAAAGATGAGCGAGCTGAGTCAGAAAGGGGCCGAGTGAGATACAATCTTTCTTATTTCCCCTCTTTCCCTGCAAAGGTAATGGAAAATGACTGTTTTTTCAGTTTGGGGTGCACTTTTGGGAAGTTGCCATTGTTGTTTTTGAAGATAAAGGAATTTGTACCATAGGCTCCAGGTAGAATGCTATCCAACTTTTCCGTTTTCAAATGCAAGTTTGGGAAAGGACATCTCCATTTCCTGATGGATTTGGACGATGGGGCGCTGTTCACTCACCAGCGCCCTGGTCTCCTACGAGCCTCCCCGTCACCCTCTCTGTGTCTCACATTCTGACTACCCACGATGGTTTGAGGGGCATAAGAGCTCCTCCATTCAGATTTGTTCCTTGAAAATTTACCTTAAGAGATCAGTTATTTAGAATTAAGTATTACCTTTCTTAACATCTACAGTATAAATACTTTCTGCAAGGAGGTATGGGGGGAAAAATAATTTTACCTCTACTCATCTGGGTTCTTAGGTGAGTGAGGACCTTCTCCTGTCCCCCATCCCCCTTAATATAAGACGAACAGGAATAAAGCAAACTTAATTAAATACATTTGTGTAGAGCCCCACGAATATATAAGACTCAAAGAGGTGACCAAAGCCGGAAGATTTTATACCTTTTAAACAAAGAAACATTAAGTTTGTAAAGAGTCAAGAGGACAAACGGGTTCAGGCTAGGGGTAGTAAAATGGCAAAGAAGTAACCAGGGTAGTTTATACAGCCTTCTTGGCCTGAAATTCTCTATCTGTGGTGAAAAGGACGCCGTCTACCCTCCTGGCATGGGGAGGGCACCTTTCCCGTGAGAGACTGATCTCCCCCTTTCGAGGGCACAAAAGGTCAGAGGCTGTCCTTCTTGCACCAGCTGTTTCTCAAGTATGTTTAATTCAAAATGATCAGTGTGTCTAAGTGGCCTATTTTGGGGCAACATCTTCTGAACCTTTGTGGAGGTGACATATTTCTTTCTTTATGTATTAGTGAGTTTAATCACATCCGTCTCCTCCACTTGAAAGAACTGAGCAGAATGAGCCTTGAATATTTATCTTTTGGGAGGGAGGCAAAGAGCCTTGAAGGATATGAGGGACAGGCATTGGGAGCAGACATGAGGGCCCAGGGACCAGCAAGGGGCTGGGTAGCCCTTTGTGGTCACCAAGGAGGCCACGAGGGTGAGGCTGGGAGGGAAGAGAGAGGCCCAGAGGATTCTCTCCTGTTAGGGCCTCGAGGGTTCTACTTCCTCTGTGGATTAGCAGCAGTGCAACTTCTGGGAATGAGGCCCGTTGGTCTCTGCTCCCCAAGTCAAGTAATATCTCTTAAGCTTTTTCCCTACAGTGCTCATCTGGGTTTGCATATGAGGAACAATGACAACTTGGCCTAGATATGACCACTTTTACTTTGATTCTTCTCTAAAAGCAATAAAGAGAGCAGCACAAAGGATATAAGCAAGATAAGTTTGTCGGAGTGTGGAAAGGCCTTTCTTTATCTTTACAGCGACCTTTCTAGAGTTCAGTGATCTTGCCAGTCTACCAAGATGCCTTTTGTGCTCCAAATCAGAAAACACTTACACTAGCATACAGCGTAATGATCTGACTGTCAAGGAAGCTACGTCTCTGTCTGGGTGTACAGCCTTGAAATTCCTGCTGCATCAACCCTGGGACAGATCTCTTCTCTGCACTTACACTTCTAGGCTGTTTTCCATTTATGCGCCCTCGGGATGATGGCCACTACACGTGCCCAGTCTTCCAACAGAGGGTGGCACACACCTCTGTGAAAAACAGCAGCTCATGCTAGCGGGTATTCAACTGGCCAGAGCGGGGAAGAGTTCATCTATAGGCCTTCCTGGAGTGGGGAAGCTTCTAATACACCCCAAAAGAGAGGGAGGGCCCCGGGCAGTGTTTCTATTAAAATATATTTTCTAATGTTAATGGAAAATGACAAAAACTTGCAACATAGGTTGCTTTCTAAAGCTTAAACTGTTTCCAACTGCTGTGACATGTATTGAAGGAGATGGTAATGGTATCTATAATGTATTCTCTTCAATTTAACATATCCTAACTTAAAATACTTGAATTTGCAATACTTGAGAAATATAGATGGGCTAAAAGTGTGATTCTTTTAGCTGTTTTGTTTTTCTTGTAGATAAATAAAAAATACCTTTAGCAGTCTAAGAAATTACCTTCTGTACTTGGAGGGTAAGAAACAATGACAGTTTTTCTTCTTTGTTACTCCCCCTATCTTTTTGGAACAGGGTGTGATTGTGGGCAGATTATTCTGATACCACTGCTTTGGCTGTGCAGTATTTTGCAGCTTAGCAGTGAAAGTTTTCTCTGTTATCACTGAGCATGCATCCCTGCTAAACGTACAGTGGCAGTTCTCTAATATAAATGAGTCCTTTCGATTCTGTTATTTCAGTTCAGGGGCTCTTAGATCTTAGCATGTATTAGCATCAGCTGGGAAAATTTCTAAAATGCGTATATGTGCATGCTACTCACAGAGCATCCGACGAGTGGTCTGGGTTGGCTCCCAGGGATCTGCATTTCAAGCTTCAATGTGAGAACTGCATCGTGAGGGTAAATCGTTGCCTTTGAGCAGGCTTCTCAGCCTCAGCAGTATTACCATTTGGCTCAGATGAGTATTTGTTGTGGGGCTATTCTCTGCATTGGACGAGGGTTTGTAGCATCCCACGAGATGCCAGATGCACCCCCACCCTCCTCTCAGTTATGACAACCAAAAATGTCTGCAGACATTGTCACATGGCCCCTGGAGTGGTGGATTCACAAACCACTGCCTTCACATCTTTGTTCTTCCTAATTCAAACATCCTGCTATCCAGGCATTCTTATGGGTGATGGATTTGTATATGAGACTCTAGTCTGGAACTTAGTTTTCTTAGGACTCTGTATGATAAAATGAATCTTTTGTCATAGAGAGCTCAAACTAAGGGCCCATGACCATTATCAGCTCCCAGACAATTCTTATTTATTTGACCAGAACATTTTTAAAAAATTATTAAAATTAGTTGTTACCATTTACAATTTGTGATATATTCATTTCTGGCTGTGTTTGGAAATTCAGAAGATCTGACCACATCCGCCCACATGAGGTAGGAATCAGCTGGACAAGGGGAACAGCTACAGCAGAGACCCAGCTGTGCTCTCCTGCTGCCCGAGTCCACACTTGGCAGACCTCACTCACCCAAGACCCTGTCTGGCTCCCAGAGGCATGGGAGTTGCAGTTCTTAGTTTAAAGCTCCACAGCCACTAGCTGCAAATGGAGTGCTCCAGATGGAAGAATTCTGCTAGGGCTGGCAACTTGGATGCTAACTCTTCACTGTGTTAGAATATATTAAATAGATTGTATGGCAATGGACCAAATGTTTTAATCTCCTGTGATTAATATATATCTCCTCATTTTGTAATTATATTTTTGTGGAGTTTTATGTATTTCCCCTTTCCTCAGTAAAATCTGAATCATAGGCACTCAGCCCTTTGCTAATTGATTACATTCCACAAATGCTTTTTGTTGTTGACTAATGCTACCCCACCTTTCGAGGATCCTCTCTTTCAAGTGTTGGTTCTTAATAGGTAAATGCACCATTTTCAGGAAACGGAAACGCAAAGGAGAGATGGGTGTGTGATCCATAAGTACTCTCACCCCACCTGAACCTAAACCCTTGTGGGAGTGACATGTTCAGATGAGATGGCTAGAAACTGGGTCTTGTGCCTGGTCTCAAAAGAAATCTGGAGGAAAATGTCAGGATTCATGGGTGTGTGGTGACTTTACAGTCACACAAGGCGCTGTGTGTGGTGGGACCCTGCCCTGCCTTCAATGCTCTGCTCTTGCCATCTTGAGATAACTTAAAAAAAAAATTCATTGTAACTCTATTGTAACAGCACAGGCTGGAAACAGGGCAAATATCCATTAGCAGGGACTGGCTGAATAAGCCACACCATGCAGGACTCTGAGGCTACGGAAGGAACGAGGAAGATCTAGACATATTACTGCAGGGAGATTGCTGGTGTCGTTTGTTCTGTGATTAAACCAAGGTAGGTGTCCAGCATAGGCAAATGTTTACTGGTTTACTATAAAAGGATTTAACTGAGGAACATCCAGATGGAAGAGATGCATAGGGCGACCTATGTGGGAAGGTCCAGAGCTTCCCTGCTCTCTGGGTGCGCCACTCTCCCCTAATCCCCACATGTTTACCAACCCGGGAGTGCTATTATTTTTTATAACTTTTGAACAAGGGGCCCTGCAACTTTATTTGCACTGATCTCCGTAACTTATGTAGATGGATTGCCTGGAGGAGGGGCCTTTACATTTATTTCATTATTGTGGGAGGTGGGAGTATTCAAGAACAACAACACCAGGAGTTTCATTATTGTAAAAAGAAACAGGGTCCTTTTCTCTTGCTGAGAACATTTATTCAGGAACTAACAGCCTCTCAGAACAAGCTATGTGTGGGGAACTATTAGGAGGCAAGGAGACACAGATGGCAAGGAAGGCAATACGGTCGTGTGCAGCCAGGTATAAATTGATTCTGGTGAGTTTACACAAATCATATAATTTCTCCAAGCCTTGGTGTCTTTATCTGTAAAATGAGGATGATAGTTCCGGCCTTGAGAGGTTGTAAGGATTAAATGAGATAGTGTGTGAGTGCCTCATGGTACTCAGTAGCTGGCACATGGTAAGCTCTCAGCATGGCAGTTACACTGGGTCTTTGCTCTCAAGAAGTCTAGAATCTAGAAAGGGAGATAGATGTATCAAATCATGCAGGAGAACCTGGTGTCTTAGCTCTGGCTGCCATAACAAAATGCCATAGACTGGGGGGCTTAGACGACAGGAATTGGTTTTCTCACAGTTGTGGAGGCTGGGAGTTGAGATCAGTACAAGCTTCAGTGTTGAGAGCTCTCTTGCTGGCTTCCAGACAGCTGTCTTTTCACGGTCTCCTCCCAAGGCAGAGAGAGCTCTGGTGTCTCTCCTCCTCTTCCTATAAGGGTACCAGTTCCACTGGGCCATGGCTCTACCCTTAGGACATCACTTGATCTTAACCACCTCCTTAGGGACCCTCTGTCCAGGCCCAGTCACCAGGGGAGTTAGGGCCATCCATGTGCATCTGGGGGGACACAGTTCAGGCCATGACATCTGGTGTAAGCACACCTGGTACAGTCAGGCCCCAAATGAATATATCCAGCTCTACTGGTGGGGGCGGGGAGGGTGAGCCAGAGAGGGCTACACAGAGGGGGATGATTCCTGAAATATATTTAAAAATTTTCAAAGAAATATGTGTTCAAAATAATGAATTAAAGCACATAAAGAAGTTCATAATAAAGAATAGTCGTTTCCCTACCTGCCTGAGGCCCACTTTATCATAGTTGATGCTGTGAAATGGATGCTGTGTCCCCCCAAATTCATATGTTGAAATCCTAAACCCCAATGTGATGGTATTAGGAGGTGGGGCCTTTGCAGGGATCATTAGGTCACACAGGTGGAGCCTTCCTGATGGGTCTGGTGCCCTTGTAAGGAAAGACAAAAGCTCTCTCTCTGCATCCTCCCCATGAGGATATAACTGGAAGAGGTTCTCATGCCCCGGGAAGAGCACCCTCACCAGATACTGGGACACTTGGTGTCTTGATCTTGGATTTCCCATTCTCCAGAACTGTGAGAAATAGATTTCTGTTGTTTAAGCCACCCAATGGATGGTATTCTGTTACAGCAGCTCTAACTGATTGGGTTTTGACTGCAGTCGACACTGAGGAAGTATTTCTGTTTTAGTTCTCATATTTGATACTGTCCTCCACTCCTTCCAAGACTGGATGTGTGTCTGGTATCTTTCTCCCATCCTTCCACTGGTTACCTTTGTGACTGTAGGTAACTTACTTGCTTTTTTGTTTCCTGTGTCATCAATTTTCAGCATTATCTGATGACCACCAGCTTTCTAGAAAGATATTGGTGCCTCATTCTTTTCTCTAACTTTCCTCTTCCTACCACGGCCCTCCTTCTACATTATCAAGATGAGCAACTTGTATTCTGTTCTGCTACCACAGTCAAGTCTTCCTTGCAAGCCAAAAAGCAATTTTTATGTTATTAGGCCTGTGCGGATACTGGCCCGAGTTATGCACTTGAAATACCTTCACTTCTTTTTTGGGCCAGATGGTATAAACTTAGGGTGGGTAGGGGGACCTCCTTTTCTCAAAGCCAAATGTATTCTCTTTTCTTACAATTTAGAAATTTCTTAAAACCATTATGCATTTGAGTTTGCTACATATTTAGGTATCTTTTTCTTGTAGAGTTTTATTTTTAAGTTTGTAAGTGCCTCTCTCTGTTTTTTCTTAAAACACTGGCTTCAACAAATCCTTTCCTTTATACCCTCTACTCCATCATACCATCTGTCTTAGTTTAAGCTGCTATAACAGCATAGACTGGGTGGCTTAAACAGTAGATACTTATTTCTCTCCGTTCTGGAAGCTGGAAGTCCAAGATCAGTTCTGGTGATAAGCCTCTTCCAGGTTGTAGACTGCAACTTCTTGTGTCCTCGCATGGCAAAGAGCAAAAAGGAAGTAAGCTCTCCTGCCTCTTACATATGCATGAATCTCATTCACCAGGGCTCCGCCCTTGTGGCCTCATCTAATTCTAAGTGCCTCCCAAAGGCCCCAACTCCTAATACCATCACACTGGAGATAGGGTTTCAACATAGGCACTCTGGAGGGATACAAACATTCAGTCCATATACTATGTTTTCTGTCTAGATCATCTTTTTAACAGAGACCACCCTCTGAGACCTCTCTCCCTTCCAGAGTCCTCCAGTCTCCTGCTCCTATAGGAATTGCTTATATTCTAGGCCTGCACTAGCTTATCCTTTAGGAAACACCAGGACTTTCCCTCATGATCCTTTCATTGCATCTGCTGTTTCCTGTGTCTTCCTCTTTCTCGGTTCCTTCCCTCATTTTGCTAAAATAGATCAATATACTTCCTAAAAATGGCTTACAGCTAAGATACGAATGTCTCAAAATATCTCCGTTTTGTCAACACATTTGGTAGTTTGGAAGGGTACAGTTTTCTACCGGAAGAGGGCAATTTCAACTGGTTTTGCACAACCCTGTATTGATTAGAGGAAAATGCTTTCTATTCATGCCACTAACATCCCACAAAATGTCTTAGGTTTACACCCTCAGCCAGTGGATAATGCACTCACCCTAATGAGTATCCCATCAGACTGGACAGTAGAGGGATAATGACCAGCCGCCAAGGCAGAAGGGCGGAGCTCTTCACCGGAGCCTGCAAGCCACGTGGATGGCTCAGCACCAGCCCAGTTTCCAGGGAACCAACCGGTATCTGTGATGAGAGGCTTTCCCTGTCCCCCCAATTCCTTTCTTAAACTTAGAGTTTTCTTTATTCCTTTCTGAAGTGGTACCTTTGCCTTTTTTTCCTTTTCCTCAGTCCATAGTTTAACTAGCCTTTGGAGTGGAAAAACGAGCTCTGCAAGCGTGCAGATATATCTTTCTGTCTGGTCCTTTGTCTAGAGGCTTTTGCCTTTTAATTTCAAAATCTTTATTGCAGTTTCCAAAGTGGATGACTCATGCCTATCTGAGTGGAAATGAGTGGAAGAAAAAAGACCCCAGGGGTTCAAGTGAGTAAGTAAAGAGGGAAGGAAACACACAGGCGACATGAAGAGTAATACTTCAAGAGAGGATCTTAGCACAACAGGTTGAAAAGTATTTTCCCTGAGACCTTTGAAAGCAGAGCTGAGTTGCCTTCCAGCACCCACTGTTACTAATGAGGAATCAGGTGGTAGTCTGGTTTGTGCTCTTGTGGCTAACTTGATTTTACTTTCTGGAAGATTGGGGAAGATTCTCTTTATGCTTGATGTTCTGAAATTTCATAGTAATGTGTTTAGAAATAGGTATTTTAAAATTCTTGAACTGGGCATTTAATAGGTCTTTCTGACCTAGAAAATATTTTCATTATTTGTTTACTAATTTCCTTCCTTATGGCCTCTGTGCTCTCTTGAAATTTGATTTGTTGAATTCTAGACTGGATGAGTTAGTCTTGTCTCAACTTTTCTTTTTTATTATGGTGAAATAAAACATAAAACTGTCTTTTAACTTTTATTTCATTTTCTTCCCTCTGTCTTTTCTAAGGACTGGAAAGTTTTCTTGACTTTTCTATCCTCCTGCTGCATTTTTTTTTTTACAGCAGTAACTAATGATTTCAAATGGTTCTGCCTGTTTTCTGACTGCTCCTTATTTACTGTACCTTAACCTTGGTTTCTTGATAGCTAATCTCTCTCCGGATTTTAATTACAATTGCTTTGTTCCCTGAATTGTTTCCGTTTTTCCGATTATTTATCTCGGTTTCTCTTCTTGTTACTGGTTTGCTTCTTACGCCTGGCAATCCTAACTTGTCCATTCTTCTGTAAAAGAGACTGAGTAGCAAGTGTGGCTTTCTTCCGCTGTCATGTAAGAGGGACTCTCAAGGCTGACACTTGGCAGGCACAGGAGCAGGTATGGTGCGGGCTGGTAGTCTTTGCTCTCACATGAGCAGGGTAGGGGCTGGCTGTCCGGCTGTAGATCCTCCCAAGTAATTGAATGAAAAGGGCTTTACTCACAGATACCATCATCCACACTAGAAACCTTAGCTTTTGCCAATTAGTTCATATGGAGCTGGGCGGCTCAAATAGTTCAAGTTTGAAAATATAACATCTACTACTGGATTTTTCCCAGTGTTGATGCTTTGTTTTAAATTAGTGAGCTTGAAACTATTTTTGTCCCCTTAATGGAATGGAAGACAGTTTCTAAATTTTCCATATGACATTTGTTTGCAATAGGAAATATACAGAACTAGTGTGTAGATGTAGGAATGGATTTACTTCCATAACTGATTTCTTTAAAGAAGGGTTCACCTGCATTCTGGGCTTCCATGGCCGTTCAGATGGACATTTTACAAGCAATTAAATTCAAATTCTGGAGTTCTCACCTTCCACTTTTATTTGGATGTTGTTCGTGGTATATGCTTAGTGTTTCTACATCTCCAAATTAAAACATTATATATATATAGGCCAATGTAGAGTTGGATAGCTGCAATAATTCTGCTTAAAAAAGAAATTAGACTATAGTACATTCAAATGATAAAACATTTCCCAGGACCTCCACTTTTCCTTATTTTCTCCTTCCTTCCTACATAGAAGTTTAATAGTAGTTCAGAAAACATCTATTCAATTCAATTCATTTTAACATCCATTATAGGACTTCTGAAGCCTATCTAACATCATCTTGTTTCTAGATCGCCAAGTTTAAGACTCCAGGATCTTTACGTTTTGTGGCCTGAAACTGGTAAATTGTCCTTTTTCTTATCTGAGTCGCCTCTACCTAATTTCTAGGCTTTAGCTTTGGGTAGATGCTGAGACACGTCACATCTTCTCCTCTGGCTTGAGATTCCCCGCGGGCTCAGACAGCAGGGGCAGGGCATCCGGAGAAAGCAAGGCAGGGTATTTGCAGTCAGAGCAATGTGACTACATGCCAGGAAACCCCCACCAAAACTCTGTGTTAGACATTAAGCTCTAGAGTCATTCTTCAGTGAGATCAGTTGATACTCCCCAGATAAAGGAAAGTAGGCCATGTTTTTATAATGCTAATTATTTGGAATCGTGTAAGATTCACTTCAGCATGCTAAAATGGACTTAATATCTCATCAAGGACAAACATCCTAAGACCACTTTAACAAGTCCACACCCTAAGCCCTTTATCAGTTCCCCAAAATCCTCAACCGCCTATAAATCCCCTAGACAACGCACCACCCCGGGCTCTCTTGTCCCCTCCTGGCGCGAGCCAGGAGCTCTGTCCTCTCACTGTATCTCTCAATAAAAGCCTCTGCCCTGGCTCTCGTACCTTGACTGTTTGCTAAGTTCATTCTTCGACTCCACAAACAAGAACCCCGGCATCAGAGGTCCCTGGACTTGTCTCCTTTCTGGTCAGCCTGGATCACCAGCACAGTCGTCAATACAGTGAGTCTTGTTCAGCAACCCCAGAGTTTTTTGGGTTCCTTTATTCTCCTACTCAGGTTGAATCCCCAGCTTTCTGGACGTGGCAGAAGCTCAGGCTGGAATTCGGCATGCCTTTAGTTTGCTGCAGGGCCCCACAGATCCCCCCAGAGTGTGCAAAGACCACTCTAGGAGTCTGCTGTCCCTGCAGGGCAAATGCTGTGACTGTGCTCACACTTTCCGGGCAGAGGCCCTAATGAAACCCCTGTAGCCAAGAACATGCTTAAAGTAAAGGAAAGGGTCAAAGAGCAGAGGAAGTTAGAGCCTGGATTCCTCAAATAGGTTCTCATCCCTTTATGCCCCAACATCACACAGCTCTTGAAATCAATAGACTGAGCAGCCTGGTATGTCTGGGTTTTTTTACGTTCTGTTTTGCTGTCCTGGCCTAATCCTTACTATCGGAGTGACAGCTTCATTCCAGGCTGAAGCTTTCAGAAGAGACCAAGCCCCTAGGTTCTCTGCCCCAGTAAGCTGAAATGGCCCTGGAGGCCATAGAAAGTGTTTGTTTTCCCTTTCCTTCTGCTTATGAGAATTAACCTGAAAATGAATAAATTATGTGCAAAATTGAGTACATTCACGCAATAGATGTTCAGTCCAACAAATCGAAGAAATTAATACAACAAATTGAAGTAAATAATTCTCTAACTGGCCACTTTGTTGTGCCTACGCACACTGGCCCTGGGGGACCTATGTCCCCATCTGCACTCCCTACTCGACCTCTGCTTTCCCCCACCCCACCCCCATCTGCCCCAGCCCTCTCAGTTTAAGATGCAAGCATTCCCCTAGTGGGTAACTGGCAATGGGAAAACAGTAACCAGGAGGTGAACAAGGACAATAAGGAGGGCAGCATCTCTAAAGCAACCCCGGCAGCCCAGCTCACAGTCTGAACCAAATTCATACTAAGGATGAGATGGATTGTGAATTTATTACTGTCTTCTCAAATGTGTGCTGGAATTATTCAGCAAATACTCAGATATGTTGTCCCTATGAGGCGCTTCAGAGAGGTTGCCTTCAAGAAATTGAAATAAAGTAGCTGGCATAGAGTTAAACTATGAAATCAACACAATATGGTGCAGAATACAGAACATGGAATATGCGAGGCTATTTACAAGACAATGTCCCCCGTCACCCTCCAAGCTTGCAAGACAGTGGAAATGATCTCCTCCCATTGGGGGAACAATCCTATCCGCAGGCGGAAGCCTCAGGCTCTCCCAGCCTGATGCCATTAAGCATCGGATTTATCTCAAGACCTCCCTTCGTTCTGATTTCCTGCTCTCCAGGCAATCTCCCATTATTATCTGACTTCTTCTGTGTTCCTGCGCACAGAAATGGTCTGCTCTAAGGGCTTTGAGCATTGCAGTCCTTATTATTATTTTGTTTCCTAATCGTAAGTGAACAAAGTGGCATTTTGACCAGTATGTTATTTAGCTTACCCCATAGGCCACCCAACTGTGGGAGAAAGGGCTGGATATACCTGTGTTTCTGTTTCTATGAGACATACTTGTAAATGAACAATCTGACCTTTAGTTTTGGGGGCTCAGTGGATGGTGTGCGTCTCCCCTGAGGAGGTCCACATACTCAGGGAACTCTTGAGTTTCCGACCCTGGGAGGGGGAAGACCTGACCCCAGAATGTGGAAAATTCCTCTTAGTAAAGACACAGCTCACTGAGCCTTGTTCCTATGTGATAAACACGTATGCTTCTAGCTGCTGTTATTTTACCATTTTTAGGCAAAGATAAAATGCTCTATCCAAAATGTAAAATACAGTGCTTACTTACCGTGCATGGCATGCTCAACATTAACATCTAGGTTTCTAGAACAAAAGCATGATGCTGTTTCTCTCACGTTTATCCTTTTGAAAGTTCCCCTAAATGCAGTATAGAATAAACTTTTTAAATTTCAGCTTAATTAAAATCCTGGTGCAGATGCATTTATTATTAGGCCTACTAATTAAGAAGAGAAAGGGAGAAGGCAAATGAATGATTTCAACCCCAAACACAGCCCCTCCTACTCCCTACAAGCAAGAGGCGATATGAGATTTGTGCCAAGAGATGAGAAGAATTTTCATCCTGTTTGGATTATGCTGAAATGCTTTTGGAAGATGTAAGGGGAGAAAACAGAGTGGTGGAAAACACAGTTCCCTATTTACTTCTTTTTTGGATACACATTTATTAACCCTCAGAACAGTGCCCCAAGAAGGCAGGGTTTCCAATATGAAGCAAGCAGGAGCCAGAGCTTTTGAAATGGCCCAGCAGGATTGCCTGGGAGGGGCTCCAGCTCGTGATGATGGCAGCCATTTCCATGGCAACTGCAGGTGCAACTGGGGTTCACCTGCACCCCGGTTCGCGGCTCCTTTCGTTCAGAGCTAACTGCCACTAAGCAGTGAACAGCGCCATTAGTGAGGCAGAGACATTTAAGTGAAAAGGAGGATGCTACCATTCTGCGTACAGATCTTTTGTTCTGAAATGAATCTGCAACTTCCCAAGTGCCTCATTGTTACTGTAATAACAGGGGGAGCCTGAAAAAAAAAAATGCTGGCCTAAAAATGTTTGTGATCTCACCTGGGCCACATTTTTCTGAGAAAGGGTTTAAATCTTGAATTCTCCTGTCAAGTGATTCCCAAACCCTAGTATGTCTCAGGATCCCTTGAATCTGCCAAACGCGAGTCCCACCCCCAGAGAATCTGATTTAGTAGGCCTGAGATTGCACCCAGGACTCTGAATTTTTAATAGGTACCCTAGCTGGTTCAGATACAGATAGATGGTCCCAAAACCCACTGATAACCATTTTGGATATTCAAGAACATTGTCCCTTCCATGGAAGATGATGATTTTAAAGAGAAGAGTTGAATAAAAAAGGATTTTCCTTCCCCACAAGGAGCCGACTTCGAAAACATTCAGGCCATATGGCTCTTTCCAGGTGAGAGTGGTTGTAGGATAGCCCTGAGCTCTTGACAGTTTACTCTGGGAACTTGGTTCCTATAATGCGGCTGGCTGCAGGGCTCCCCTGGAGCGTATCCAGCACCTGCTGTTCTCATCTAGAGAGCAGATAAGGAGCCACTCTGGCAGGACTGGGTGGACCTCAGAGAACAGGCAGGGGGAGCTGTTCCTTCCAAGTTCAAGGCAAAGAGATCAGATGCCAGTTACATTCTGCCTCTGGTAAGGGTGAGTGTGGGCTTCAGTTTTAGGGAGGCTAGGGCTTCCAAGCTTTAAGAAGAGAGAAGGTGTCCCTTTGATTCTCTCCCTGTTCTTGGAGATGTGAGGCCCCCACACCTTGAAGTCTCATAGCAACCTCCCCACATCCTTCAGTTTTCCCAGCCTCCAGGCTTTAGATGTCTCTAGGCTAAGATAGTCTCTCCCCACCCCTTTCTTTCCGTTTCTAGGTTGCCCCAGATGCTTCTTTTAATCATATTCTGTTTGTTAAATATATACAGAATCCCCACGAGCACCTGCCTCTAGAGATGGTATTGGGAAAGGGTCTGGCATATTTAGGAAAACGTCCTGCAGAGCTGGCATTTAAGGGAGACAGGAGTCACCTACAGTGGCTCAAGTTGGAATTCAGAACACCCTAAGTACAACTTTGCAGGAGGACGCTAACCCCACACCCCGACCCCACAGCCCTGTTTCAGATATAACTTCAGTGTGCATGTGCCGGAGCGCGGCAGGTGGCACCTATGCTTTTATTCAAATACAGTTTCTCTTTGAAGGAGAACAAAGTAGATCTGAATAAAAGTCCTATTTTTGGAAAGGAGAAGTAAGTGCTGCACTGATAGGTACGTGCAATGTGAAAACTCTTTCCAAGGCCTCACCCTCAGTGGCTTCACTTTCCTTACAGCTGGCGGCTCAGGGGAGCCCTCGTCACCAAGAGGACCTGGTGACCACTGTGTTGCTGACACACTGTGGCTTTTCCCATTTCCACAAAATGGGAACAAAAGGACTGTTTTCCAACATGATGAAAAATTATAATAAAATAGCCCATAGGCAGTTGTTGACAGCAGCTTTTTTTTTTTTTAATCTCTACTAACTCCTGTGAACTAAACCTTCCTTGCACCAACAACTGCAGGGCCAGCTTCGTAAACAAGTCACGGTTTAGGCCTGAGCCCAGAGGTGCTGGGGTGTTGTCCTTGCAGTCAGATGAACTACATGGAGCTCTTTCACTAAGAAGGCAGCAGAAGTAAAATGGAGTGGCTGAGCCTGCAAGCCTGCCCAGGCTAAGGAGCAGCCCAGGCTTCCTGCATACTCAACAGGCTCCCTTCTGTAAAGCGGGAGGCATGAGAGCTGTACCACGTGGGTATGGTGAGAATTAGACGCAGTGATGCACATTAAGCCTTTAGTGGATGGGTGGCACTTAGCAAGTTTGCTAATCTAAATGGGAAAGGCTGTTGGATTTGATATCACTCCATGGGTGTGCTTGGATTTATTTGGAATATCAGGGAGACAAAGCTGTCACCACTTAGACTGGCAGAACTGGCCCTCTGGTTGCCATCTGTGTCCATGAGATGGATGCTGGAGTTAGCCACCAAGCAGGTGGGAGAGAGCAAGCCAATAGGCTTGGGTTTGGTTCCAGCCAGTCCTGTTTCTGCTGACCAGGACCCTGTCCCTCCACCCCCAGGGCCCATTATCAGATCCTCTGTAGCAGATCTTGTACCTTATCCCTTTTTTAATATCCAGAGCTCCCATTTCTTCTCAAGCTCTGCTCACCGTCTAACGTAGAATGAGAGGACTGCTCCTCAAAGGAATCATTTCCTCCCGTGGAGCTGAATAAAGCAGAAGAGTTTGGAATAAACAAGGATAAATCCAGCTCTCCTTGCTGCTTCCCGCCCCCTCCCTCTTCATCTGTCCTCGTCTTCCTCAGACATTCACTGGGGGCCTGTCCTGTGTGCTGAGCGCTCAGATGCAGTAGTGAGGGAGACAGACGCGTACCATCCTTGTAGAGCTTTTGTTTAGGAGGGAGAAAGACCGTAAGTCGACAGAGGACAAAATAATGATTTTGTGTTGTAACAAGCACGTCAAAGAAAAGAAAGAAGAAGGAGCTGAAAGAACAGTGGGACAGGGTGGGATAGGGAAGGAGGCACTGCACGGGGCGCATGGAAATGGGAAAAGCTCACCTCTTTGAAGAGCGCTGCAGGTAGAGGAGGTGGCAGTCTCAGTGCAGAGCCCGGCTTGGGCTGGGGTGGGGAGGTAAAAAAACTGAAAAAGGCTGAGATTGCAGTACTGGTGCTGAGCTCAGAGCAGGCGTCCCAGGGGGCTCAGGAAAGTGTGCATTGGGTGGGTCCCTGGGTGTTTGGTAGATTAGGGACATACGGGACAAAATGCAAATCCGTTAATTCATCCATCACCCGCATGTGTGTAGGGAGCAGTACAACGTGGCCGGTACTGTTGTGGGCCGCGCGGCTGCATCAGCAAAGAAAACCGAGATTTCCGCTTGGTGGAGCCAATGTTCCGGCCGGGACACGGGCAGTAAGTAACGAAGTAACACCCGAGTACATGCGGTCCTGTTAGAAGGTAAGTAAGGCAAGGTAGTGTGTGTGTGTGTGTGTGTGAAATAAAAGAGTGGTCAGCACGGGCCTTATTCAGACGCAAGGTTCAAGGAGGGGAGGGGTTTCTATACTGGTGACCCGGGAAGAGGGGCCCGGCAGACAGGACCGCCGGCGCGAAGGCCTGAGCGCGGTAGCACAGGTTGTTGTGAGGATAACTGAAGCTGTTCATCAAATCGCTGGCCTCTCGCTTTGTGTTGTGCGTGCGTCCTACAGACACTTCCTCATCGTACTGCCACAGTTCTGTGGGCTGGCCAGTCACCACTTCTTGCCACTTCTCTCCGCAGTGAGTGACCCTTTGGGACAGGAGGGGCGTCTTTAGAATAGCTTTGGGCAACCTGCTGCTCTGTGGCGCCCAGCAAGCTGAAGACGGGGGGCCCTTCCCCAGGCACTGAGACTCCAGGCCGGCGGGGGATTCGGTAGAAAGTCAGAACCTTGAACAAACCAGTGCTCCTCTCATGAAATTTAGAGAGCCCCCTGGGACCCAGAATTTCAAGGGAAAGGGCAACGGCTTGGGGGGAGAATGGAGAAAAGAAGAGGGTGTCAGGACACTGGTTCCATTTCAGGGTGCCCATCCTGTGCTCCATGCTTCATCTGACACCTGTGCTCCATGCTTCATCTGACACCTGTGCTCCATGCTTCATCTTACACCTGTGCTCC
>JAQQAC010012171.1:2308372-2345705 GCA_029783875.1 Phataginus tricuspis | reverse complement strand
ACCTGTGCTCCATGCTTCATCTTACACCTGTGCTCCATCCTTCATCTTACACCTGTGCTCCATCCTTCATCTTACACCTGTGCCTCACTGATTTTGAGCACCTGGATCAGAGGTTCTAAATCATCCCTGTGCCGCAGAATCAGCTGGGGAAATTTAAAAAAAGCAGATGTCTAAGTCCCTATCTCAGCGATTTTGTTTCCACTGCTCTGGGGTGAGATCCCGGCAATCAGCATTTCTTCTAAGGCCTGTAGGTGGTTCTACTGTGCACAAAGTTGAGGAGCCCTGAGTTGGAATCCCCTCACTCCGAGGAAACTTCCCGTCGGCAGCCATGTGACCGGCAGGCAGGACCAGCTTCTGTGCGCTTGGGGGAAGCCATCTCCCAGAACAGAGTGGGTCTCCGCCCCAGGGGACATTCACCAGGGGCGTCCCTGGGACTTGGTTCTCTGTCTGAAGTCTGTTCCTGCCCATTTGGCTTTGTGTGTGGGTCCGCCACTCCTGGGCAGGCCGGGCGTGCTTCCCCCGAGCGAGCCTGAGTTCTAGTGCTTGTGTGGGGTGCGGGTCAGGAGGCGGCAGAGACTAGGGACGCTGGGAAGCGGGCCGAAGCTGCTTGTGCCCCAGGACCATCTCCAGCCAGCTCCGAGGTTTGGTGGGCAGGTCATTTGGCCTCCACCCTAATATGACGGCCTCCTGAAGAGCGCTGCCGTGGGGCTCCGGGGAATAACGTAGTCATGGAAGGCACCCCAGACTGTGCCCTGCGGTGAGAACGTCTGTCGGCCACGTCCGTCCCCTTTTCCCTCACATGCTTCTCCATCTCGCCGGTGGACTGGGACTCACCTACCCCGGGGTTGGGGGCTCAAGACCCAGAGTGCGGGGCAGACCCGTCGGTGAGTAACCCCTCGTGAGCCGGCGCTGCCAGGCTGGATGGTGAGCGCAGGGTGTGTGTGTGGGGGGTTAGGGGGGCGATTTCTTTTCCACGCAAAGGGACAGAGAGAAAGAGAACAGAGCGGGCCCCACATGGCTGGATTCAAGTCCTGGGCTCCGATTTGGGCTCTCGGGGTGGGAGAGAGGAGGCCGCGGGCGGAGGAGAGCTGCCCGGGCGGGGGCAGGGGTCGGGGCGCAGGGGGCGGAGGGGCTGCACCCCGAGAGGGGCCCCCGAAAGGTCCTTGCGCTCGAGGTGCCTCTTTAGGTGTCTGCGCGACGACCCCCGCCGCCCTGGCTGCGCCTCCCGGGCCCGGCGACAGGTCCCCGCGCGCGGGACACGGCGTCTGGGGAGGCGGGGAGATGGGGCGGGAGCCCCGCGGGCCGGGCCGAGAGGAGGGGCAGGCAAGGGGGCCGCGCGGGACGTGCGCCCCCCGTGAGAGCCTGGCTCTTCCGAGGCGTCTCGCGGCCCCCCGACGACTCTGGAAGGCGAGCCGGGCCGGCTTGTGCCCCGCGGTGACGAGCGGGTCCCCTGCGCGCACACGGGGCCCCCTGGGCAGACGCCCCCGGGGCAGCCCTGTCCGGGCCCTTCTGCGGAGGGACTGCGCCTTCGGCGGACGTGGGGCCTCAGGCTCCCGCTGTTGCGTCCAGCCGTGGGGGTTCGGCCACGCTTGACGGGATGCACGGAGGCCGGGCTCGGGCTGTGGGCCCGCTTCCTCTCTGCGCCTCCACCTCGACCCCTTCCTAGCGCGAGTGGCTGGTCCCCCGCCAGACCTCCAGCCCCCCGCGCCCGGCCCCGCCGCCACCGCTCCGGAGGGTGGAAGACGGTGTTCCCGGAGGCTCCTCTCCGTCCCCCTCTCGTCCGGGAAGGGGCCTCACTGGAGGACAGGCTCCTGCCGTGGCCCAAGGGGCCGGAGCTCTCCTAGTTCTCAGGCTCGTCTTCCTTAAGCCTCACATCTGTTTTACTCTTCCTTCCCTGCCTCAGTTTTTCCCAGTCTTCCTCCTGGGCTGACCTGAGACTCGCCCTACCACCACCGCATAGGCGGCCTGAAATTTTCCTGCTGCCTCTGACCTCTTCCCCATTTAATTATTCCAACTAGGAATTATAATGGCCTTTTGTTCTGGTTAAAAAAGAAAAGTAGGAGCCAGCAAACGTCATGAGGAGCTCCCTTCTGGGCCCAAGAGGTTGGCCGGCGGATCGGGACGCTCACGTCTGCTGGCACTTGCAGGTTTGTGGGGCTGGTTCTCATGCATCTGGACATCACAGCGATGATGTGAGGCTGGCAGAGCAGGAATTGTCCCCCCCATTTTACAGAAATCAGAACAAAGGATCACCGAGGGTAGTTCATCAAGGGTCATCTGACATCAAGTTTTGGCCTTGAATTATGATTCTGAATTTTGCATAAGGAAACCATTTAGAGAAAGGTTATGAAAGTTTAGAGAAGAGTCGAGTGTGAAAGTTCAAATAGAGAGCCTGAGTTAATATGGGGCGTTGTCTTGGTCAGCTTGGGCTACCATGACGAAACACCACAGACTGGGCAGCTTAAACAACAAAAATCCCCTTCTCATGGTTTTGGAGGCTGGGAAGTCCAAGGTCAAGGAGTCCCTTGGTTAAGAGCTCTTGTCCTGACTCACAGAGTCGCCTTCTCTCTGCATCCTCGTTGAAGATCTTTTTCCTCTTCTTATAAGACCACAGTTTTATCAGATTAGGACATGCTCTTTATGAACCCCTTTACCTTAGTTACCTTCTAAAGACCCTAACATGGAAGCCATACAGTCACACTGGGGTTAGGATTTCAACATGGGAATTGGGTGGGTGCCTAGGAGGGATGAGCCTGGCTTCTAACACACCTTACATCTCAGTGGATTCACTGTGGCCCGAGGACCTCAGGTCCTCAGACCCGAGGGCTCACAGGATCAGCTTAGACTGTGCTCCAGAGGTAGTCATACGCTGGTTGCTGACACATTCCAAAGTTACACATCTCTTAAGGTAAACTAATGTTTTACAGTCAAATCGCGCAGGTCTAACAAGTAGCACCGTTCTCTTTCTCTCGAATCTCAGCCATTAGGTGTTGATTTATATTTACTTTCAGAGAGCCACCTTATTTCTGTTTCTTATGGGACACCTTACTGTCACTTTCATGCATCATTTATGTGGACCAAAGAGGTCTGTCCACTTTCAGTTAAGCTTGATTTTTCCTCTCATCCTCCAATTATCCCACTATTTTTGAGAACTTCATTGATACCCATGGACTCTTCATTTCTTGCATCAGAGAAGACGGAGGCTATACCTCATTTTTTGCATTATGTTATTGAAGGGCTCTTGTTCATGGTTACCATGAAGTCAGACTCAGCAAACTGTTATTTCCGTTTTAATTTAATAACACTTTTTTTGGGAGCCTAGTCCTGGAGACGGAGGAATTCCAACACAGTAGTAGCTTTCTTATCTCAATAAACATTTCCCTTAACTCTGCCTCACTTTACTTTTCTTATATTACCTGTAAACCCATTGATTTCAGGTTCCACTTTGAAAAATGTGAAACTAGGTCGGTAGATCAATTACTTGTTTGTTAATTAAGCAAACATTTGTTGAGCACTATCTATGTGCCTGATACCATGTTATGTATGTTTTGAGTAGCTGAGGAAGGAAAGTCTTGGTCACCTGAAAATGTAGGCTAACATGGAAGCCAGACAAGAGAATAAGCTGCAACAACAGCGTGACAAATGCTACGATGAGCATAATGCAGAATAGCTTAGGAACACTTGGGGATATAGGTGACATTCTAAACTTCGGGCAGTAGCTGCACCTCCAAATAGGGAACCCTCCCCCTTGACTCCAGCTCTCCCTGGGCTCTGACATCACTATTTCTTCCCCTTGTCTCTTAGCCCTGGGGTGGTAGGAACTTCCCACCATTGCTAGTCCATGGGCACTCCATCTCCCTTTGTCGATTACTTAACCTTTCCCACACCTCTGGAGGTGGTTCTTTCATTCAAGTCTGCTCAGGTCAATTCTATTTCTGCCAAGACTGCTGCTGCTGATACAGGCTCCAGAACATGAGGGAGTCTGGCACATGCAGGGAACTGAATGTAGCCCGGTGGGACCCAGGAATAGATGGTGAGGTAGAGCGAGGGGAAAGAAATGGTCAGGGATGGGCTGATAGAAAGAAGCCATTTCATGAATGCAGAAGATTTGGGGGTTTTATTTTGAAAGCTCTGATCAGCCATTGAAGGATTTTAAGAGTGAGAGAGACTTGATTGGATTTCTATTCTAAAATGAAGGTTTATTGACCAGAATGTGGAGACTGGATTGTCAAGGTGGTAGGGAGGGGTTAAAACAGAGAAATCAGGAGGTACACAGTGACACAGATGATTGGCACTGCGTCAGCGAATGGTATACCTTAGAAGGCTTCCCGCCTCTGTAAGCCATTGGTTCCTGTCCTTCCAAAGTTCCAGTTCATCAGTTTTTCTTCCAATTTGGGAAACTACCCAGTATCATTGTGATATATATATAAATGCATGTATATTCCTTATAACAAATTAGCCAGAGCTAGTTTCTGTTGTTTGCAACTAAAGAATCCCTAACTGGTTCGAGTAAGATATGAATAGGGTTCATATGGCATGGATGGATTCCACAGACACTTAGGAATAAGTTCAGCTGACTGAGCCTTGGGATTGAAAGAATGCATGTGGCTAAGGAAGAGAGAGAAGTCCAGAAGGACTCGGTTTTTAGATTTGAGAGACTGGGTACATGATGCACCTTTCACTGAGATGAAGGATATAAGAAGAGGATCACATTTCTCACCCCAACTATGGGGAGGGATGATTAGCTTAGTTTTAACAAACTGAGTTTGCAAGTGCTTATAGAAATGCCCAATAGAAAGTAGCAGTTAAAGTTGTGGGAGTAGGTGAGGTCACTGAGGAGTATGAAATGTGACAACAGAAGAGAGAAGAGCTGGGAGCAGGTAGGGCCGTGTGCACAGGTGCTGTGTGGGGAGGGCAGGAATAGGTCAAGAGGCAAGGGACTGAAGTGATGGAGCAGGGAGTCTGGGGTGGGAAAAAAAGTGAAGGGAACACAAAATGGGTTTGACAGGCTGGAGAGTGGGTGGGATTCAGAACTGGAGCTGCCAGTCTAGTTAAATAATAGCTGTATTGTGATCTGGAAGAGTAAGATATGGTCAGGGAGTGGGTATTTGAGCCTAAGATTTTAGAGATGGAGCGATTCTAGGGGGTAATAAACTTAAGGGGTGGTCTTGAGAAATCAAAGCACCATGAGACTATGAGACTAAGGTGGCTTATGGAGGGGATGGTCTTTTGCGTGCCGATGACAGCCCACAGGAGGAAAGGTGACGCAAGTGCCTGAGTTTGAAGTGAATCTGTAGTGAGAGGGTGACAAGGAGGGACTAAGGGAAATGTTAACAATTTGGAGGTGAAAATGGGAGAATTCTGCACAAAAGCAGAGCTTGACTGTACAGAACTGCTTCTAGCCCAGATGGCTGTACAATTGCGCAAGGAGAGACAAGTTTCCCTCCATGCAAGGAAAGTAGAGGGCAGGGCTGGGGAGCCTCTTCAAATAAGCTGGGAGTAACAGGTGGGTTGTTTACCATCCAGTGGGGTGACAGTCCATAGGAAGTCTTGCAAAGGAGGAGATAGTGGGAAATTGGATTTGAGGAGCAGCACAGGGAAGGGGACAGATGATCAGAGCGGTGGGCATTGCGGGTGCAGTCCACGGCCGCTGGAGCCAGGATGAGAGTGATGCCCTGACCTGGGCGTCACCCGTGCATGGTCTTTCCATGGGCAGCAGCGAAGTCAACTGGGATGCAGGCAACTCTGCGACATTTGTCTCATCCCAAGGGAGTAGTTTTCCTCTCTAATCTAAAGAAGCAACTCTCCTTCTCATGGGACTCCGTGCCAAGAGGTATTGAGTGTTAATCTGAAATTTTGATAAGACGAACATTGTAAACATAAAGCACATCTCAATTGTTCGTCTTTGCCACAGTCTATAACTGCGGTTAGATACATGCGTGCTTCTGTGAATATGGTTTTCTCAAGAGTTTTTTAAATCAATTATAATTAAAAAAAAATATGAAATATAACACTTTCTTTTTTTAACTTAATTTTTTATTAAGGTATTATTGATATACACTCTTATGAAGGTTTCACATGAAAAAACAATGTGGTTACTGCATTTACCCATATTATCAAGTTCCCACCCACACCCCAATGCAGTCACTGTCCATCAGTGTAGTAAGATGCCACAGTCACTATTTGCCTTCTCTGTGCTACACTCTTTTCCCTGTGACTCCCCCCCACACCATGTGTACTAAACATAATACCCCTCAATCCCCTTCTCTCTCCCTCCCCACCCGCCCTCCCCTACCCCCTCCCCTTTGGTAACCACTAGTTCCTTCTTGGAGTCTCTGAGTCTGCTGCTCTTTTGTTCCTTCAGTTTTGCTTTGTTGTTATACTCCCCAAATGAGGGAAATCATTTGGTACTTGTCTTTCTCCACCTGGCTTATTTCACTGAGCATAATACCCTCCAGCTCCATCCATGTTGTTGCAAATGGTAGGATTTGTTTCTTCCTTATGGCTGAATAGTATTCCATTGTGTGTATATGTACCATGTCTTCTTTATCCATTCATCTACTGATGGACACTTAGGTTGCTTCCATATCTTGGCTATTTTAAGTAGTGCTACGATAAACATAGGGGTGCATATGTCTTTTTGAGTCTGAGAAGTTGTATTCTTTGGGTAAATTCCTAGGAGTGGAATTCCCGGGTCAAGTGGTATTTCTATTTTGAGTTTTTTGAGGAACCTCCATATTGCTTTCCACAATGGTTGAACTAGCTTACATTCCCATCTGCAGTGTAGGAGGGTTCCCCTTTCTCTGCGTCCTCGCCAGCATTTGTTGTTCTTAGTCTTTTGGATGGTGGCCATTCTTTCTGGTGTGAGGTGATGTCTCATTGTGGTTTTAATTTGCATTTCCCTGATGATTAGTGATGTGGAGAATCTTTTCATGTGTCTGTTGGCCATCTGAATTACTTCTTTGGAGAATTGTCTCTTCATATACTCTGCCCATTTTTTAATTGGGTTATTTGCTTTTTGGATGTTGAGGTGTTTAAGTTCTTTATATATTTTGGTTGTTAACTCCTTGTTGGATATGTCATTTACAAATATATTCTCCCATACTGTAGGATGCCTTTTTGTTCTGTTGATGGTGTCCTTTGCCATACAAAAGCTTTTTAGTTTGATGTAGTCCCATGAGTTCGTTTTTGCTTTTGTTTCCCTTGCTGGAGGAGATGTGTTCAGGAAGAAGTTGCTCATGCTTATATTCAGGAGATTTTTTTGCCTATGTTGTCTTCTAAGAGTTTTATGGTTTCATGACTTACATTCAGGTCCTTGATCCATTTCAAGTTTATTTTTGTATATGGGGTTAAACAATAATCCAGTTTCATTCTCTTACATGTAGCTGTCCAGTTTTGCCAACACCAGCTGTTGAAGAGGCTGTCATTTCCCCATTGTATATCCATGGCCCCTTTATCGTATATTAATTGACCATATATGCTTGGGTTTATATCTGGGCTCTCTGTTCTGTTCCCCAGGTCTGTGGGTCTGTTCTTGTGCCAGTACCAAATTGTTTTGATTACTGTGGCTTAGTAGTAGAACTTGAAGTTGTGAGGCGCGATTCCCCCCAGCTTTAGTCTTCCTTCTCAGGATTGCTTTGGCTATTCAGGGTCTTTTGTGGTTCGATATGAATTTTAGAACGATTTTCTCTAGTTTTTTGAAGAATGCTGTTGGTATTTTGATAGGAATTGCATTGAATCTTTAGATTGCTTTAGGCAGGATGGCCATTTTGACAATATTAATTCTTCCTATCCATGAGCACGGGATGTGTTTCCATTTATTGGTATCTTCTTTAATTTCTCTAATGAGTTTCTTGTTTTCAGAGTATAGGTCTTTCACTTCCCACTTCCTTGGTTAGGTTTATCCTAGGTATTTTATTCTTTTTGATGCAACTGTGAATGGAATTGTTTTCCTGTTTCTCTCTCTGCTAGTTCATTGTTAGTGTATAGGAATGCCACAGATTTCTGCATGTTAATTTTGTATCCCACAACTTTGCTGAATTCAGATATTATATCTAGTAGTTTTGGAGTGGATTCTTTAGGGTTTTTTATGTACAACATCATGTCATCTCCAAACAGGGACAGTTTAACTTCTTCCTTGCCAATCTGGATGCCTTTTATTTCTTTGTGTTGTCTGATTGCCGTGGCTAGGACCTCCAGTACTATGTTGAATTTAAGTAGGGAGAGTGGGCATCCTTGTCTTGCTCCCGATCTTAAAGGAAAAGCTTTCAGCTTCTCGCTGTTAAGTATGATGTTAGCTGTGGGTTTGTCATATATGGCCTTTAATATGTTGAGGTGCTTGCCCTCTATACCCATTTTGTTGAGAGTTTTTATCATGAATGGATGTTGAATTTTGTCAAATGCTTTTCAGCATCTATGGAGATGATCCTGTGGTTTCTGTCCTTCTTTTTGTTGATGTGGTGGATGATATTGATGGATTTTTGAATGTTGTACCATCCTTGCATCCCTGGAATAAATCCTACTTGATTATGATGGATGATTCTTTTGATGTATTTTGAATTCGGTTTGCTAATATTTTGTTGAATATTTTTGTATCTATGTTCATCAGGGCTATTGGTCTGTAATTTTCTTTTATTGTGGGGTCTTTGCCTGGTTTTGGTATTAGTGATACTGGCCTCATAGAATGAGTTTGGAAGTATTCCCTCTTCTACTCTTTCAAAAACTTTAAGGTGGATGAGTATTAGGTCTTCACTAAATGTTTGATAAAATTCAGCTGTGAAGCCATCTGTTCCAGGTGTTTTGTTCTTAGGTAGGTTTTTGATTACCAGTTCAATTTCATTGCTGGTAATTGGTCTGTTCAGATTTTTCTGTTTCTGGGTCAGCCTGGGAAGGTTGAATTTTTCTAGAAAGTTGTCCATTTCTTCTAGGTTATCCAATTTGTTAGCATATAATTTTTCATAGTATTCTCTAATAATTCATTGTATTTCTGGTGTCTGTAGTGATTTTTCCTTCCTCATTTCTGATTCTGTTTATGTGGGTAGACTCTTTTTTTCTTGATAAGTCTGGCTAGGGGTTTATCTATTTTGTTCATTTTCTCAAAGAAACAGCTCTTGCTTTCATTGATTCTATTGTTTTATTCTTCTTGATTTAATTTATTTCTGCTCTAATGTTTATTATGTCTCTCCTTTTACTGACTTTGGGCCTCATTTGTTCTTCTTTTTCTAGTTTCATTAATTGTGACCTTAGAGTGCTTATATGGTATTGTTCTTCTTTTCTGAGGTAGGCCTGTACTGCAATATATTTTCCTCTTAGCACGGCCTTTGCTGCTTCCCACAGATTTTGTGGTGTTGAATTATTGTTGTCATTTGTCTCCATATATTGCTTGATCTTTGTTTTTATTTGGTCATTGATCCATTGCTTATTTAGGAGCATGTTGTGAAGCCTCCATGTATTTGTGGGATTTTTCATTTTCTTTGCGTAATTTATTTCTAGTTTCATACCTTTGTGGTCTGAGAAACTGGTTGGTACAATTTCAATCTTTTTGAATTTACCGAGGCTCTTTTTGTGGCTTAGTATATGATCTATTCTTGAAAATGTTCCATGTGCACTTGAGAAGAATGTGTATCCTGTTGCTTTTGGGTGTAGAGTTCTGTAGATGTCTATTAGGTCCATCTGTTCTAACGTGTTATTCACTGCCTCTGTTTCCTTACTTATTTTCTGTCTGGTTGATCTGTCTTTCAGAGTGAGTGGAGTGTTGAAGTCTCCTAGAATGAATGCATTGCATTCTATTTCCCCTTTTAATTCTGTTAGTATTTGTTTCACATATGTAGGTGCTCCTGTGTTGGGCGCATAGATATTTATAATGGTTATATCTTCTTGTTGGATTGACCCTCTTATCATTATGTAACGTCCTTCTTTGTCTCTTGTGACTTTCTTTGTTTTAAAGTCTATTTTGTCTGATACAAGTACTGCAACTCCTGTTTTTTTCTCCCTATTAGTTGCATGAAATACCTTTTTCCATACCTTCACTTTTAGTTTGTGTATGTCTGGGTTTAAAGTGAGTCTCTTGTAGGCAGCATATAGATGGGTCTTGCTTTTTTATCCATTCAGTGACTCTGTATCATTTGATTGGTGCATTCAGTCCATTTACATTTAGGGTGATTATTCATAGGTATGTACTTATTGGCATTGCAGGCTTTAGATTCATGGTTACCAAAGGATCAAGGTTAACTTCCTTACTATCTAAGAGTCTAACTTAACTCAGTTAATATGCTATTACAAACAAAATCTAAAGGTTCTGTTTTTTTCTCCTCCTTTTTCTTCTTCCTCCATTCTTTATATATTAGGTATCATATTCTGCACTCTTTGTCTATCCCTTGATTAACTTTGGGGATAGTTAATTTAATTTTTCATTTTCTTAGTAATTAACTGTTCTACTTTCTTTACTGTGGTTTTATTACCTCTGGTGACAGCTATTAAACCTTAGGAACACTTCCATCTATTGCAGTCCCTCCAAAATACACTGTAGAGAATGTTTGTGGGAGGTAAATTCTCTCAGCTTTTGCTTATCTGGAAATTGTTTAATCCCTCCATCAAATTAAATGATAACCCTGCTGGATAAAGTATTCTTGGTTTGAGGCCCTTTTGCTTCATTGCATTAAATACATCATGCCACTCCCTTCTGGCCTGTAAGGTTTCTGCTGAGAAGTCTGATGACAGCCTGATGGGCTTTACTTTTTATGTGATCTTATTTCTCTCTATGGCTGCTTTTAATAGTCTGTCATTATCCTTGATCTTTGCCATTTTAATTACTATATGTCTTGGTATTGTCTTCCTTGGGTCCCTTGTGTGGTGAGATCAGTGCACCTCCAAGCCTGAGAGACTCTCTCCTTCCCCAGAAGTTTTCAGCAATCACCTCCTCAAAGACGCCTTCTATCCCTTTTTCTCTCTCTTCTTCTTCTGGTACCCCTATAATGTGAATATTGCTCGATTTGGATTGGTCACACAGTTCTCTCAATATTCTTTCATTCTTAGAGATCCTTTTTTCTCTCTGTGCCTCAGCTTCTTTGTATTCCTCTTTGCTAGTTTCTATTTCATTTATCGTCTCCTCCACAGTATCTAGTCTACTTTTAATACCCTCCATTTTGCTCTTCAATGATTGGATCTCCAACCGGAATTCATTCCTGAGTTCTTGAATATCTTTCTGTACCTCCATGAGCATGTTAATGATTTTTATTTTGAACTCCCTTTCAAGAAGATTCGTGAGGTAGATGTCATTTGTATCATTCTCAGGTGTTGTATCATAATTTTGCTTTGTATCAGGTTCCTTTGGTGTTTCATATTTGTATATAGCGCCCTCTAGTGTCCAGAATCTCTACTCTTTGGAGCTGCTCAGCCCCTGAAGCAATGGCAGGGGTGGCAGGGAAGCGATATTGGTGCCTGGGAGGAGGAAAGAGCTGTTTCCTGCTTCCCAGCTGCTATGCCTGCCTCCACTGCCAGAAGTAGTGGACTGAGCACACAGGTATAAGCCTCTATGCTTTTCGTTTGTAGTTGCTGTAGACAGGGCTTCCCTCTGTCTGGCCTAACGCCAGGGTAGGGTTTGCTGGTTTGCGAGCCAGGTTGGGGTGGCCGGGAGAAAGGCGCAGTAGGGTGCGTATCACGGAGGGGGTCCTTGGAGCTGTGTAGCCAGCCAGAGAGCTGGAGCACCTGAAGATCGTGAAAGCTCCAAACTTGCTGGGCTGAGTGCACCTGGAATATTTTGTCTACCTGTCCTTTCTTCTGAGCAGTAAGCTCTGTGCAATCCTTGCCCCTTTAGCCGCCCTGTTGCTAAGCGCTTCCTTGTTAGGAAGTCTCTCAGACTGCCTGCCTTTCTTTTTTCCCAGAGCAGCTGGTTATGGATTCCTGCTTTCCACAAGTGGCTGGAATCTCAGTCTTTCCGGGTATTCTGCCTGTCTTAGCTTTGCAACCCCGTATTCACGAGAGTATAATGCAAGCACCATGAAATGTAGGTTTGTGCTATCAGAGCAGATCTCCAGAGTTAGGTATTCAGCAGTCCTAGGCTTCCACTCCCTCCCCGCTCTGTTTCTCTTCCTCCCACCAGTAACCTGGGGTTTGGGAAGGGCTTTGGTCCTCCCGGGCCACAGCTTTGGTACCTTACCCTGTCCCATGAGGTCTACTCTTTTCTCCAGGTGTATGCAGTCTGGTTCAATCCTCTTTCCTGTTGTTCTTTCAGGAGTAGTTGTATTAATTATATTTTCATATTATGTGCAGTTTTAGGAGGAAGCCTCTGTCTCACCTGTCACGCTGCCATCTTTAGTCCCTCCACTGTTTTCTAAAATGATACATATGATGGTTCCATAACAATTCATAACATAGAATTACATCAGTGTGCACATAGGGCCTGTTTGGTCTAAGCTGACAAATCAGCCATTTGGAAGGCCATTCTTCCTTGGAAGAGGATTAGGAAATGCTTAAAATAATTATCAAAATTATCCATCAGGAACATTTTTGTGCGATATACAAAAGGGTCATTAGCCTACTCACAATGAGTTTGACATGTCTCTGTCTTTTTCATCCAGACCTACTCCTGTATCACTGGGTTTGGGGAAAACCCCAATTCTCTCACAACAGATGAGACTCTTCAGAGAAATAGAGCTGCGGGCTCTTGAGCTAATAACTAACTCCCTGAGGCCACTTCTAGTTTGTTAATTCTGACCTCTGGGGGTTGCTTTCTGCAAATGCATCTACATGCCAGGGCAGGACCCCCAGGATTGTATACTTGGGTTGGCACTGCTTTTAAAGAGAACCTTCGCTGAATTGGAGCAAGAATTTGTACCCATTTATTACTAACCTGATGAGAAAATGGGTATTAAAAGACACCTACATGCAAAAGTGAACTCATTAAAAAATAAAAAAAGGACTTTAGAATTTACTGGCAGTTATAATTACCCAGAAAAAGATATATCATTTGCCAAATTATGACAATATCATCATTTGTCAATTTTCTCCATTAAAACAAAGTGACTGGTAAATAAGTATTTTCTTCTTTAAAGATTTATTAAGCATTGAATGTGTGCCAGGTATGTGCAAATATATTGTTACTTGGCCATGTGACCTGGGGAAGCAGGATGGCGCTGTTACCTCTGGAGGAGCTTATATTGGTAATAGATGGAAATCTTATAATTTTACTTTAAAAGACATGCCAAGTGAGGGAATAAAAACAGATTCAGACTATGGGACTAAGGCTCCAAGGAATTCAGTGTTTTTCCCATTTTTCTTAATACCTGATAATGCAGTGTGTGCCCTCAAAATGTGTATGTCTGGGGAGAGGAAATCCCGGGGCAAAATACCTCTAAAAACCGAAATCAGTCAAAGGGAGTGTCTTGCAAATGAGTTTCAGCTCCAGGCAAGTTCGCTATAGATTCACTGTGACCAAAGAAATTTACAGCAAAGGGTTCTTGGGATGGAAAGGTTATACCCAACTTTATTTCGAGGTGGCAGGTCAGTCCCTCGGTGCTACCACCACTCCAGCCTCCGCTCCGCTCCCCTACAGCCTTCCAGCCCCACCACCCAGTCTCTGGCCGAGCACTGGGCGGAACTCCTTATATTAACACAATAATGGCTTATTGCCTAAAAGTATGGAAGTCATAGCATAACAACAGGCCAGTTACATTTAAGTTCAGTGAGGATCCTGGCCATAGAAACCCCACTGTATCCACGCTCCACCCCTCCAGGATTCTCGCCTTACAATCTACACGCTTTCCATCTTCCGCAATGGTCCCTGTGCGAGAAAGCTGGAGCACTGTAACCAGATTCCACAACCGCAGCAGAGGATAACAACAACTTAGAAATAATAAAAATTAAGATACAGGTAACAAAAATTATAATAATCCCCAAGCCAGAGGATTCAGCTAGGTTCAAAGCACCATGCAGATCAAGTCCAAAGCATGTCCATTCCAGCCATCATGTGGTCTTACTTCTTTCCGAATTCTCATGGCTTCAGCCTCTCCCAAGTCTGCTACTGTACGTGTCACCTCGCTTATGGGATGCCCTAAGTGAGGGGAGAGAATGGCCACTAGAGACCCAAAGAGGGATGTAGGAGCTGTTTGAAGTACAACATTCCTCATCCCAGTAGTGAAAATCTCTTCATCTGGGCCATAATTCTCTGGACTATAGATGGCATTTCTCATGCCTAGCTCTCCTAGCACCTGTTGGAGCTCAGCATACGTCTGCCATCTAACAGGAGAGGTTGGTAGATCACCCGGATTGGGCCACACAGCACAAAGTGCAGCCATGAGCCAGTCGAGGAGGGAGTGACTCCCTGGGGCCTGATGTGCATTTTGTAATCACTGCCTCAAGGAAGGCTGCACTGTCAGGGAAGACAGCTTTCCCATCTCTGACCCCGACAGAACAATTCCATCCACCCCTAAGTCCCACAGACGCAGGAGCCAAGCTGATATTGACTCCAAGGGCTTCTGCCTAAACCGGGAGCCCAAATCCACCAGCTCAGCCTGAGTATAGGGGCGGAGCATAGAGTGCCCCACGACCTGGGGAGGGGGCTGCTCCTCTCCTTGGGGAACCTTCAGCTGCTGGGTCTTTATTTTCTTTACAACCACTGGGCGTGCTTTCAATACAGGAGGCGCCAGTGCCTCTGGCACCACCCCTTCATCCTTCCCCAGCTCCTCCATTCCCGGGGCTGATGGCACCTTTCTCTCCCCTCCCCCGAGTGCCTCCTCTGCTACAACCTTTACCTTTTCTACTGTGCCTCGCAGCAATGCTACCTCAGTCTTCAGAAGGTCTCTTGCCTTCACCTCAATGCTTCACAGCTGGCATTATTGTACCACCTCTGCCTGTGTTTCCCTCGGGAGTTCGTCTTGTTCCTTGACGGCCTCTTCCTCCTTCAGAGCACCTGGCAGCGCTGCCGTCTCGTCTCTAATGGCTCCTCGCTGCCGGCGCTCTCGTGCTGCCTCCTCTCGCATCAAAGCCATTTTCCTTCTCAGGGAATCCACAGAGGTTTGCAGCTCGCGTTCTTGTGCCACTATTTCTTGGGTCTCCTCTGTAGACCTTTTTAATACTGTGAGAAGCAGCCAACCCACATTCCCCACTGCCTCACAGGCACTCTGCTTCTCAAAGGATCTACTTACTACAGGAAGGGCCAGCTCTACAGCCTCAGGTGTCACCTCCACTTGCCTCCAGTCCTGGGGTGGGGCTCAGTCTTCTAGAAGGCAAGCCACCTCAGACCACATACCCATTGGGGGACAATCCACTGTCTCCCCATTCACAGGGGCAACCAGCTGAAGCATGCATCCCATAAGGGCAGCTTTTCTTTTTCCTTGGTCAACAATGAACCCTGCCGACTACGCCAATTGTCTTGCAAATGAGTTTCAGCTCCAGGCAAGTTCGCTATGGATTCAATGTGACCAAAGAAATTTATAGCAAAGGGTTCTTGGGGTGAAAAGGTTATACCCAACTTTATTTCGAGGTGGCAGGTCAGTCCCTTGGCACTGCCACCACTCCAGCCTCCGCTCCCCTACAGCCTTCCAGCCCCACCATCCAGTCTCTGGCTGAGCCCTGGGAGGAACTCCTTATATTAACACAATAATGGCTTACTGCCTAAAGGTATGGAAGCTGTAGCATAGCAACAGGCCAGAACATTTAAGTTCAGTGAGGATCCTGGCCATAGGAACCCCACTTTATCCACAGGGAGAAATAAAGTTTAAAACCCATTTATTGCTTACAAAAGTGCAGTCTGGCCCACCTCTCTCCACTGCTCCAGCAGCAGCAAAACCAGCCCTTCCCCTCCCCTCTCAGGTACAGATAAGCCCTCCTGGCCCAGGTAATTACCCATTGATATGGAGATGAACTTCTCTCCACCCCTGAGGAATGATGCAAATGCACTAAAGCCATACTTCTTTCCACCACCGAACGCCTATTGATATGCAGATGTACTAAGGCCAGGCGAGATAGTCTGGAAATGTTACAGTTTTACCCAAAGAAGGTAAGTCTTTAGCTTTGAGAAAGGAGTTGAATTGCTGCTAATACTGTGTCTCCAAAATAAAATGAAAAACATTACTTAAAGTTACTGAAGGTCTTCGATAATCAATGCAAAATGCACATCATGTGAAAGAGGGTCTGCCCAAGAGCATCTTTTAAGAATCTTTAGAGAATACTTCTTTCATTATTTTCAGATAGGCAGCTATTGGTTGAAGGAATAACCCTAGCTATAGTACAGAACTCTTTCTCAGTGACAATTGATGAATAGGGTCTCATTCACGTGAATAGAGTGGTTGTAGGGAAAATTTCTAGTCTGAACACACTGTGGTAAGTGGAAGCCTCCTGGTATTTCTATCTAGGGAATTTTCTCTTTTCTGGTTTGACCCCAGGAATTACATGGTGGACCACCCAGTAGACCTTGACTGAAATTGTAAAGGAAAATTTATCCTTGAATCACTCAGCAACATTCTTTCAGTCTTTTTAAAAAAGAATGAGTGCCTGTTATGTGCCAGGCATAGATGCTAGGGATACATGGCCCTAAGCCTAATGGACCTACTATTCTAATGAGAGAATCAAATAAAGGACTACGAGCTTAATAAACAGTATGAAGGAAACAAACAAGGGGAAGAGAAAAATGGGAAACATTTAAGCTGGGATCTAAAGATGAAAAGGAGCTTGAGTTTGGAAAGATCTTAGTGGGTCCAGGAATCTGAAAAAGGCCAGTGAGGCCAGAGCTTTGTAAGCTAGAGGAAGATAAAGTAAGATGATGCTAGAAAGAGATAGAATCGGTGTCCTTCTACCAAGGATTTCATCCCTCTCCCTGCCTTACACGATCCAGAACAAAGTGCACTGTCTTCATTTATTACTCATTCACTATGTAGGTGCTGTTCCAGGCGTTTTAAAACATGGCAGGGCACCCGGCAGACAGAATTTCTGCCCACATGACTGTCTGTAAACACCAGGACATTGATTTGATGATTGTCTTTTACAATGTCTGATATGAAAGTTCACTAAGCAGATGGAGAGAGATGGAGGTGGGATGGGAGTTGGGAAAAGAAGGGAAAGTATCGATACAGGCTGGTCAGGGAAGGCTGTCTGATGAGGTGACTACTTCTCAACCTTTCAAAATAGAAAAAAAAAGAAGATAACCTTAAGTGCCAATGAGGTGTCAGATGATTGACCTAAGATATACTTGTCCCTGGAGTCTTTTATTTAATACTTGACAGTAAGTGCATTGGGATAATCCATTTGCTCTCTAGATGTGGTTGGAATGCAGACTGGGGGTGATTGAGGATTAGAGGAGGATTCCTGGGGAAGGCAGGCTTTGGGCTGAGCCTTAGAGAATGAGTAAGTTTTTGACTGAAAGACAAGGGAAAAAAATGATATTCTAAGCTGAGGGAACTACTTGGACAAAAGCCCAGGGGTACTGAAGTGTTCTGTGCTCTGCGCAGCAAGGGAGAGCAGACTGTGTCAGTTTATCATCGCTGCTGGGAGAGGGAATAGTGTGTCGCTCTTGTTGAGCCGGAAAACACACAGCAGTTTAAATATTTAAAAACAGGAGATTTAATTCAGAGAATTGGTTACGTAAGTGGTGGAAGAGCTGAGAAGTCAAACAGAGGTGATGAGGCAGCTCAGACTTCAGCAGAAGCAGGAAGCTGCTATCTCCCCTCGCCCTGGAGGGGCACAGTGATGTCACCAAATCCAGGATCTGGAACCATTTTGTGGGAGCAGGGGTCACAGTGGACTTGCCCCATGGGAGCTGGGCCCATGAAAGGGGAACCTGTCCCGTGGCGGCTGGGGATGCAGTCAGCATTAGAGATGGTGATCTGAAGCAGAGCAGGGGGAGACACCCTGGCTTCTTCCCAACTCCTGCCGTCCATTTCCTGCCAGGGTTCCCACTGCAGTTCCACCCAGAAGCTGAAGGGCAAGGGAGCTTAGGAAATATCATTTCCTATGATACAGAACAAGGGAAAAGGGCAGAGAGTGGGACTGAGAGCAGACAGGAAATCACCACCAAGGTGGGGAGGGGCGCAGAAGAGGAAGGGATTATAGGAGATGCGGCAGAAAGAAGGGGGAGAGGTAAGAAACAAATCATGGCAGCCTTTGGTGTGCTGAAGAGTTTGGGCTGAATTTTTTGGCCATAGGGAGCCATAGCAGGATTAAAAAAAAATTACTTTCTATGAGTTTTTTTCAATTTATAAAAGTAGCATACATTCATTATAAAAATTCTAACAGCGTGGAAATGTGTAACATAAGAATAAAAAGTAAAGGTTCTTGATTTCCTTCCTGAAAGCCACCCTTTCCATCCCATTCCCCAGAGGTTATCAGTTTGGGGTGTACCATGCAAACACTCTCCAAGTGTATATAAACACCATGACCACCACCACCACACATACTACTACTTATAGATATATGCATAGTATGACCATTTATCATCTAGATATTCATAATACAGCCCACCGATGTATTTGAATAAATATGCACATATTATGTACATATGCATATACCAGTGGGGCATAGTAGGCATACTTGTACTCATACTAAGATGCATAAATGGGTTCATATTCATATTAAGCATTCTCTTCTGTCATTTCCTTTTTTCCACTAAAAATACATCTTGGACATTTTCCATGTCACTACATGCAATATAGCTATCTACCCTTGGGTGTATTGATGGCTGTATGGTATTCTAGTGTATGGAATTTATTTAACCAGTGCCTTATGAATGGTCATTTAAGCTGTTTCCTGTATTTTGTTCTTATGAACAGTGTTGCAATGAACATCTTTATGCATACTCTCATATTTTGTCCAACTCCAGAAATGGAGTAGCCAAGTAAAAGGGAATGTACATTTCTTTATTTGAAAATTTGAAAATATCAAGTTGCCATTAAAGCCACTGCATCAATCTCTGCTCCCACCAGCAATGAATCAAATTGTTTCTCCTACATCCTCAACAACACTGATTGCTGGAAACGAAGTCTTAGCTGATCTCATAGTTGTAAATTGATATTTAATTGTTTAAAATTGATACTTATTTAATGTAAAAAGTTGAATGTTTTTCCTGTATTTATTAGTCATTTCTATGTCCTTTGTCCATTATTCTATTGAAAGCTTAGTTGTTTTCTTACTGATATTTAAGAGCTCTTTGTATTTTATGGAAATTATTCCTTAGACTTTCATTCGTGTTACAGATATTTCCTCTTCTTTTTGCTATTTGTCTTTTGACTTCATGATTTCCCCCAAACATTTGCTTTTAATTATAGTCAGCAATTTCTAATGCCTTCAGAATCTCTTTTCATCCTAGAAAAACATTCCCCAAATTATAAAATATTCATCCATATTTTCCTTTTATTACTTTCATTTTTTAGATTTAAATCTTTGACCCACCTAGAATTTATTTGGATGTATGAAGTGAGTTAGATATTTTATTTTATTTTCCAAATAAGTGCTGAACTTTCCCAAAAAGTTATTAAAACTTTAATAATATATCTTTTCTACAATAACTTGAAATGCCACCTTTATCATATACTAAATTCCCATGTAGATTTTGGTCAATTTCAGAAGCAAATTATATCTGCCTCTTTCTGTGTAAATCCTTGTCATTTTACTTAAAGTGGCTTTAATTTTTATTTTCCTATATGGTAGGGCTAGGCATCCCTCATCGCTTTCATTTTTCAGCTTATTACACACATATTATTACATATGCATTCTCTTGGGAGGATTCTGAATAGAAGACAACTATTCAAAATGATGGTATCGATGACGATGACACATTTACTACATGCCAGACCCTGTACTAAGTGCCTTCATAAAATTTAGTAATCTCTGCTTTGTTGTAAATGCTTTTATTACCATTCCTGTTATGAACACAAGAAACTGAGAGCGTGAGGTGCTTATTCCCTTATCTTCTCACTAAATTTTCAAGACAAGGACTCATCAACTTTCCACACCAGGATACATCATAGGTCACTAACCAAGCTGTTCATTGGCCAATATTCAGCTATAGTCTGGTGAGGCCGCAGTCTCCTGGAGTAAAGCAGAGCTCCCTAGTGAAGACTGTGGTGGGACACGTACCACGGCTGATATATTTAGTATGTTCCTCGAATTTTATCATGTGATTAGTTCTCTGTTTCTTTTAGTATCTGCTCTTGGAAAAGAAACACCTGTCTACTTTGGGGTTCTGAATATGAGCAAATGAACTTCAGCAAAACTTCATGGGGCAGAATCAACCTTTCATAAGAGAACAGGTGAATTCATATGGGATCAGGGATTTTTGCCATATGAGTGAAATTAAAAAATATTTTAAAGGTTCACTAGATGTACTGGGCAGTCAAAGTTACCAGTGAGCTTTATCTGGTCAGCTTGTCAAAGACTAAACCTTTAGGTTTGATAATGGGTATGATATTGGGGTAAATAGTTAAAGGATTAGAGGAAAGTGAGAAAATATAATGGACATGACCAATACTGCAAAGAGATGACATTTATATACACAGAGGATTAAGAGTCTTTATAACCATCTTCTAAATGAAAATGTTTCTGCCAGAGAGAAATCTCATTGTTTTGCTTTAAAAGAACCATTCAGGTAGTTCTGTGGTGTAAAAGGGGAATTGGGAGTTTTGCATCTGTCAGTGAATGTTTCAGATATTTATGCATAACATTGATGAATTTTAAGGTGTTTACATTATATGCGTTTTTGTGAGAGCTATCTAAAGAAAAATCCAACCATTGAGGAAATCTAAAACACTTGGATCTTTTAAGATCATAAATAATTAAATAGTTTTCCAATAGAGTCTTTGGCTTACTTTTGAAACCTTCCTCTGCTTTTCTGGCCTATCACTGTCTTTTCATTTAGAGGATACAAATCTCCCAGTGAAGAGCAATCTGAATGCTAGAGCATTAAAGGACTTGAATGTTGTTTCTTTCAGGACAGCAACTGGAGGAAATGATACATAACAGTGAGTAGAGACCTCATATTTAGATGGTTGTTTAATATTTGCATTTTATTCAAAATCTTAGAACCAATTGAGAATTAAACACAGAAGGAAATCTTTGGGAAATCAGCTAATACCAATGCTGATAGATGACATTTGTCATGCTTTGCCTTATATCAAAGTTATTTGTGTCCTTTATTCCTCATTAGATTCTAAGATGCTTAATAGTTGTGTCTAAGTCATCTGCTTAACCCCTGCAGTGCTTCATATAGTATTCTGTAATCATTGTGTCTAAGTGGACTTTCATTTGAAGAGACAAATTTAACTATCTTAGAGAAACTAGGATCCCATCAGCAAAGAAATCTAATTTGTGCTTTTTGAAAAAAGCACAAATTAGACACAACATAATCTGGAGAAAAGACTATCTTTGTGAGACGAGTTCTAAGTGTATTAAAATAATAGATAATGATTTCATTATCTGTTACTGAACTTTTCTAGATGAGGACTATCTCAGTCAGAACTCTGTAGGAAGCTCTAGGAAATAACTAATAGAGTATACCTGAGGGCAGGCTACCATCTCAGTGTGTTGGGTAGAAGGGAGAAAAACCTGAGTGCAAGTCCCAATATCGTTTTTACCTGCCACCCTTCCCTTCCTCCTTCCCATCTTCTTGAAGAGCTCTTCTCCCCCAGGAAAAGTTACTTTGCAGCTCTTTTCCTCACACCTTCCAGTGTGGTTTCAGATTTTCAGAAGGCGATGGTATTTAAAAATCTGCTGATTAAAGGGCTTAAGGAAGAAAAGGACCTTTTCGGCTTTGCAAAACTGTAAAATAATAATATATTATTTTTAAAATGATGCTATTGCTATTGGGTGATACTTTTCCTTTTGTGTATGAGCTCATTTATCACACAGTAACCCATGAAATTGATAGGATCAGATAAACTCATTTTAGAAATAACAACAGGGAGAAAGGAAAGCAGGGAGAAGGTTACCCATTTGTACAGCATCACTGTTGTCTTAAATTAAGATGTGAAACAGCACCATTGGCAATAAAAAAACAAAGCCTGAGATGAGATCAGTAGAGCAGAGGCATAATATACCAGCACCAGACTCTTACTTCTAGAACAGAAAGATAAACATCCAGAAAAATAGGAAACAGTCATTAAGATATTAATCTTTTCTCCTCAAGGGAGATTAATCTTAGCCTAAAATCTAACCATCTGAGGTTGGTCTTAGGGAAGAGTGTTGATTCACAAAGTTGAAACGTTTTGTTGAGGAATCTGATGAATTCTCCTTTTCTTAAAGTCTGAAAAAGAGAACAGATTTTCATCTAGTATTATTACACAGAGGTCATGACTCAAGGCAAGATAGATAAGTTGACTTGATAAATTCTTGTTGACTTTCCTGATTTTCAACGGTTCAATGATAGGAGTATTGATGTTTCCTTGTATTGTTTCTGATTTACTTTTTTGAAATACGAAAGTTTTATTGAGATACACTTCAAATGCTGTGCAATTCACCCATTTAAATGCTATTTAGCGCATTCACAGATGGTGTGACGATCATCGTGATCAATTTTAGAACATTTTTATCGCCTCAAAAAGAAATCCAATAGCTTTTAACAGTCACTCTCCAGTTCTCTCCTACCCCTCCCTACCCCAGGCCTAGGTACCCACTGATCTGCTTTCTGTCTCTATAGATTTGCCAGATCTAGACATTTAATATAAATGAAATCATACATTAAATGGTCTTTTGTGACTGACTTCTTTCACATAAATTTAGCATAATGTTTTCAAGCTCATCCACGCTGCAGCATGTATCAGTACTTCCTTCTTTTTGTGGCTGAGTAATGTTCTACTTTATACCACACTTTAATCCATTCATCAACTAGTGCATCTTGGATTGTTTCTAATTTTTGCCTATTCTGAATAATGCTGCTATGAACATTTTGTACTATTTCTTATGTAGACATAGGTTTTAATTTCTCTTGGTGTATCCCTAAACGTGGACTTGATGGGTCATATGGTAACTCAATGTTTAATCTTTTGAGGAACTGCCAGACTATTTTCCAAAGCAGCTGTTTCATTTTACATTCCAACTAGAAGTGCTGAGCACTCCAGTCTCTCCACATCCTCCCATGGTCGTCACTCCCTTTCTGATGACAGCCATTCTAATGGGTAGTAAGTGGTGTTTCACTGTGGGTTTGAGTTACACACTTCCTTGACGGTCGATCATGTTGAGCGTCTTTCCATGTGCTTATTGGCTATTACATATTTTCTTTGGAGAAGTGTCTATTCAGATCTTTTGTCCATTTTAAAATTGGACTCTCAGTTCTACTCTACTGATCTATACGTCTGTCCTTGTGCCGGTACCATGTGGTTTTGCTTACTGCACCTTTGTAGTAAGTTTTGAAATTGAGAAATGTGAGTCCTTGAACTTTGTTCTTCTCTTTTAAAATTGTTTTAGTTATTCTCTGTCCCTTGCATTTCCATATGAGGACCACTTTGTCAGTCTCTACAACAAATCCAGCCAGGGTTTGATGAAGATTGTATTGATTCTGTAGATCAATTTGAGGAGTATTGCCACCTCAACAATATTGACTCTGGCCCATGAACACAGATGCTTCTCCATTTATTTAGATCTTAATTTAGTTTCTTTCAACAATGTTTTATACTTTTCAGAGTATAAATTTTGCACTGACTTTGTTAAATTTATTTCTAAGTACTTTATTCTTTTGGATGTCATTGTAGATGGAATTTTAAAATTTCATTTTCAGATTGTTCATTGCAAGTGTATAGAAATATAGCTGGATTTCGTATATTTGATTTACTATTCCTCTAAGGTAACACTTTCACTGGTAACAGAAGACAGCTATAAGAAATACTGTTTGTTCTAAATATTGTGCTAATGAAATAGCACATTATAGTCCAAGCAGTGGCTTTCTTTTGCCCTGAGGACCAAAATATCTCATCAAAAAGTGGGCGCATAATGCAAAAGCATTTAATCATATCACATCATAAACTGGTGGCATTTGATGCTTAAGTACCTCCACAATATGTGAATAGCATCACCTCTTCCTATATGTACTTGATTTTCTCCAGCAACAGCTAATAATTAACTATTGGTACCCTTATGTTCTCCCTTCAGGTCTTAACTCAGGTGTTAATTCCCCAGAAGGCCTTTTCTGACCCATCTATTTATGGTTGTCCTCCTGCATTTACTTGGTAACACATCACCTAGTTTATTTCCTTAATCACACATTACAATCTGTAATGATCTCATTTGTTTACTGTCTATCTCCACCATACAGTGTAAGTCAGTGAGAACAAAGACTTTTTTCGGTATTCATTACAGAATCCTTAATAACTAAAACACACTAATCTTTGGTGCACAAGTGAATAAATGGATTTTCCAACTTCAAACACGTAACACAGACTATATACTATACATGCAAAGCAATAAACAAATGGTGTTGACATCACACTTGCATATGCTTCTGATGTGCACCCAAAAGAATTGCAGAGATACGGATATGATGTTCAGAAAGACTCATTCATTAGCTAATTTCCTCAACTCCTCACATGAGTCTCAAAGCTTGGGTTCAAAGTTGATTTCCTACAAAAAATGATCAGTACAAACCATAGTTCAGAGTTGCCCTTTAATAGTTTAACTTCTGGATGTTAGATCTGCAAGTATAGAGGCTATACTTTGTGGCTGTCTCAGGAAAGTTATTGAGAGTGCTTTTTAAAAACTGGAGTACATTTACAGTATGGTAATTCTAGTCACGATATCAGTCATTTGATTATTTTATTTCAATTAATTAGACATTCTGAGATCTTTCATTCAATTCTGCAGTTTCTATATCAAGATCTGTGTAACTCAAAATATTCTCAAGTCAATCGACATATTTGGAGAGGACAAAATATTCCAAGAATTCAAAATATGCACTACATATTTCACTAAGATAAATATAAAATTTTAAGAGTGTTCCAGGAAATTTGAGGAAAAGGGAATGCAGCTTTATCAGTCAAAAGCATATTTCACTTGCTATTTGCTGAAAGAGAGGATTGACTTTAGAGAGCAGGGCCACTAACAAAATGATTAGATTTTACGGAATTTTGAAGGCAAGCTGATGGTAGTTCTTGCTTACACAAATCCTATGTTAATTTGGATTGCTGGCTCCTTTTTCTTCCTAAGAAGAACAAAGGCCAGGAAGGATAAATATCATTCACCAGGGATGTATGTCCAGGGGGGCATAATATGTTCCCAGCCTGGGGCAAATAACCTTTGAAGCTGAAACCAGTCAAAGGGAGAAATAAAGTAGGAGAAACCCATTTATTGCCTACAAGCAGTCGTCTACTTCTGTTCACCTGCATCTCTCGCAACCTGGCTGCCGGCCCCCACCAAACCTCTCCGGTCCAGGTGTGCTCTTGGCCCCACCCACCTTGTAATCACCTGCTGATATGGAGATGTAGTACTTCTCTCCATCCCTTGGAAACACCTATTGATGTGGAGATGCACTAAGGCAAGGCAAGAGATTCTGGAAATATTGCAATTTTACCCACAGGCTACTCCTCCAGAAATTTTCCTCACCATCTATTCCTCATCTTCTGCAATGGCTCCTGTGCAAGAAAACTGGAGCACTGTAACCAGACTAATAACATACAATAACAGCAGCAGTAAAATCATGATAATCCTCAAACCGGAGGATTCAGCTAGGTTCAAAGTCTTATTGAGATTAAGTCCACAGCTCGCCCATTCCACAGGAGGCCAGTAGCTGAAGTGGTAGGGAGTTCAGTGCACTCATCATGTGGCAGCTGCAGCCACAGGGCGGATCCAGATCACAGGGACTGTAGAAGAAAATAACCTTAGGGGCCATAAGATACATGTTTTAATGACACCAGCATAGGCAAACCTTGTCCATCAGGTAGAATGCATGCAAGAGAGTGGTCCTGTGGTAGGACAGTGGCAGGAATGGGATCTCGTCCTGGTCTAGTATACCAGACCTTCACTCCCCTCTCTGTGGGAGTTACAAATGAGTCAATATATAAGGCTACAGGAGGTAACAGGCACTGGCCATAAAGATAAAACAAAACTTCCCCATAAGATACTCTTACCTCCCAGCCATTCTGGGAACACTACCATGACCTTTGGGGGCCATTCAGCTGTTACTCCAGGAATACACAGGAGGCCAGCTTCCAGACCTTTTCCCCAAGGTGCCAGAAGGGCCAGCCATCGCTAGTCCATGTGTTGAAATGTCCAGGGCCACAACCACTCAACAGAGTCTCCAGGGTTTAATGCAATGGGGCTGGCAGCAGGATGTGGCTCTGCTGGCCATGTCCTGGCTTCAATAACTCCTCTTTGGTTTGCACACACAGTTGTACAGGAGAGGCAGCAATGTGTGTTCCCATGTCCATAGGGCTCAAGGCTCCTTTTTGGGGCTTCGCATTGATGTAGCACTGTCCATAAGCAAACTGACCAGCCCTGTAGACTGTTAGTGTCTGACTTAAGGCCAGATTCCAATGAACCATTGTCCCTCTCTGTCATGCCTGCCCCAGTAGGGTTACATGGTGCATGAAACTTCTACTTTATTCCTGATTGCTGCACCCATTCTTGTAACACATGTCCAGTGAAGTGGGTGCCTTGATTGTTCTCAGTCACCTGCAGCTGGCTGTGGATTGCAAAGAGGCGCTCTGGGCCCTTTTTGGTGGTTTGCTGATCTGCATGATGTGCAGGAAAAGCAACCAACAGGCCAGTAGCTGTGTCCACACAAGTCACAGCATACCAATATCCTTCTGATATGGGCAGAGGCCCAATATAGTCTTCTGCCACCCCTTTACTATTGTCCCATGTTGCTGTGGGACTCAGGGTAAGTCTCTCTTAGAGCACACAAGGCCCTCCTTCTGGGCTCTGTTACTATTTCAAAAGTCAATGACAAGCCCCACTGACAGGGTACAGGCCACACTGTCTTTTGCCCCACATGCAACAAATGCTGATGTAACCATTGGGCTACATCAGAGGCAGGCTTTCTTCTAGCCAGAGCACCTGGGCCAATGTGTCTGCTTCATCATTCCCTGGGGATGCCAAAGGCAAATGGCCAGTCACATGATATATGGTAACAGTCTTAGTCTGACCAGAGGCCCACAGCTCTTGCCCCCAAAGGGGCCGGTGACCAACCATCCGGTTGGCATGGTACCATGTCGGTAGCCACAGGGTCAAGCCCCAATAGACGGCCCAGCTGTCAGTGCAGACAACTATGGGGGAGGGCTCCTGGGTGATCATGAGCCATACTGCCTGCCGCTCAGCCCACTGGCTGCTCTTCCCCTCTCCGTCCTCCATCCATATTGTCTCAGTCTTAGGATGGAAAGCCAGAGCCTCCACTTCAGGGGCTGTACATGACTGGAGTCATCTGTATACCAAACATCTTCAGGTACAGGGGCTTTTCTCTCCTGATAAGGATTCTCAGCTACTAATGACTCAAAAGCAAGTTCTGCCTTCCACTGGTATATGTCACTAGCCCCAATAAGCGTTGGAGTTCTCCACTTAAGGGGCTAGTGGAAAGGGCACTACACTGCTGTAAATATGCGCCCCATTTGGCCACTGTGGGCATCTGTGCCACACCACTCCATGGCCCTTGGGTCCAGTCTCTCACCCACCCCATGATGGGATAGGTGGTTGTTACTTTGGTCAGAGCTGTCCCAGTGATGGGCTCCCTAGCTAGCAAGGTGTGGTGCACAGCAGCCAGTTGCTTCTCTATCAAGGTGTACCAGACCTCTGCTCCTTTCCATAGTTGTGACCAGAATCCAATAGGTTGGCGTGTCCGTTCAAGCCACTGCTAAAGGCTCCATCCATAGCCATCTTTGGTTACATGAACACCTAGCTCACAGGGCCTTGATGAATCCATTACACTCAAGGCCTGTACAGTCTTGACTGCTCCCTTAGCAGCAGTAAAAGCAGCTGCACATGTTTCATCTCAGTCCCACCTAATGCCCTTTTGTACCAACCGGTATAAGGGCTTCAGAATTTGTTCCAAGTGTGGGATAAATACTCTCTAGTAGCCCAAAAGACCCCAAATCTCTTGTAATACTTCTACAGTGGTAGGGGTGGGGGAAGCTTGGACCTTGTCTATGACTGCTTCTGAAATAACTTGTTTTACTCGACCAGACAACCTCAAGAACTTTACTGACAAACCAGGTCCCTGAACCCTGGTGCTCTCTGTCCCTGCCCCGGGACATCAATGGGGACCTGGAGAGGGGGAGTGGGAATTGGGAAGGAGACAAGAGACACGAAGAATGGAGACAAGACAGATTCCTGATCAAGTCTCGTTTATTTGCGGAAACAGCAAAGCATATATAGCATTCATGGGGTGGGGTTTCTTCTGATTGGTTGCCCTTTATGCTAATGAAGCGATCTACAAACTCCAATTACGCACCGAGTTGTGTGCATGCGCAGTTGTCTCTGACATAAGCGGCGGGCCTGAGTGAGAACACTCTGGCGCAAAAGCAATCGAAACCGAAACCTAAACACATTTCTCGGAATGTGAAACTGAAACCATTTGTGCACTTTCGAAACTCAGTCTCTAAGATGGAGTCCGAGAGCCCAAGATGAAGTTACTATGGCTGTTGCATATCCTGCTCCCCACACTCTCACAGCCCATCCTTTCTCTGGTAGATGTTGCAGCAGTAGATGTTGCTGCCCCTTCTAAATCTGCAAGAGAATCAGACATGAACATGATATCATCAATGCAGTGATACATCTGCACCATTTGAGGTTTCTTCCATGTGGGATACAAGTCTGTATGGTGGGACTGTGGAGGTGTCCCTGTGGAAGTACGGTGAATGTCCACTGCCGGCCTTCCCACATGAAGGCAAGCTGTTCCTGACCTTCCTGTGCTATGTCAATAGAGAAGAAAGCATTAGGAAGGTCCACAACATAATGATATGTCCCTAGTTCATGGCTGAGGGTGTCCATAAGGGCTGCTATAGAGGGGACAGCAGCATGCAAGGGGGTGTGTGACTTTGCTCAATTCCCTGTAGTCCACGGTCATACGCCAGGAGTTGTCTGGCTTTTTCAATGGCCACACTGGAAAATTAAAATGACTGTGAGTGGGCTTTATGATGCCCATCTTCTCCAATTCTTGTAGAGTTTCTCCAATTTCCTTGGGTCTCCCATGCAACTTATGCCGCTTAGTGTTTGTCACCCACTGAGGTACAGGCAGAGCTACAGGCAGGTGCTTAGCATGTTCCCTCAGAACTGCCTTTACCACATGCACCCTCAGTCTGAACTCACCTGCACTGGTCTGTAACCACAGGCCCTGCAATATATCCACCCCAAAATATATTCTGGGATGGGAGAAATGTACAGAGTATACTTCTTTGGAGGTAAATGCCCTATCCCCAGTGGGATTTGGTCTTTGTCCACTTTAATTGCTTTACCCTCATAGCCATATATCACAGCAGGGGTCCCAGGAAAATGCTCAGGGTTGCCATAAATTGGAGTACATTCAGCTCCTGTGTCCACCAGTGCCAGGACACATTGTACATTCATGGGGGCCAATGAATTGCTAATTCTACATGTAGCTTCCTGTCCCCACCAAGTCCCCCAAGGTGGGGGCCTTGACTCCCCACCTCAGTCAGACTGCAATGCTCAAACAGGACCCAGGGGGAGCCTGAGTTCTGTCCCCCAGGAAGTCTTTCAGGGACACAGGCTCGACATTGGGCTTTGCCTCCACCTTCCATGTCCTGGACTTCAGTGGCTGGAACCGCTGCTCTAGCATTAACTGGTGTCACAGTTCTAACAAGATCCTATTGGGCTGCCCATTAGGTTTTTTTTCAATACCTCAGCCTTTATCAAATCAACACACAACTGGGTCCTCAAGACCTTTATGGGGCCAGTTGTACCTCTCCATACTTCCTTCTATACTCTTACTGTTTCAACCTTCCCTAGATCTGCTAAAGTACAAGTAGCCTCACTTATGGATTGCCCTATGTGTGGGGCAAAAATAGTCACTAGGGACCTAAAGAGAGATGGGGCAGCTGTATGGAGCACCAGATTTCTCATTTCTATGGTGAGAAACTCTTCATCGTGGCTCTGGGGTTCCATATTATGGAGGATATTTTTCATGCCCAACTCCCATAACACCTGCTGGAGCTCTGCACACATTTTCCAGTTAGTGAGTAAGTATGGTAAATCACCCTCATTAGGCCAAACTGTCCTGATGGCTGCTAATGGCCAATCCAGAAGCACCTGATTCCCTGAGGTGTAATGGGCACTTTGCAACTACTTCCGGAGAGAAGGATGAGTTGTGAGGGATGTCAGTCTACCCATTTCAGAACCAGACATAATGTTTTCCACCCCCATATCCCAAAGAACCAAAAGCCATGTAGGCAGAGGTTTGATGGCTTCTGCTGAAAGTGGATGCTCATATCCACCAGCTCATACTGGGTATGGGGCAGAGCATGGTGTACTCCACAACCTGGGGAGGCAGCTCCTTCTCCCACTGAGGTGCCTGTGGTTGTTGTGTTTTTATTTTCTTACTTATAACGAGGCAGGCCTTTAATAAGGGAGGGGCTGGTGCCTTGGGAGGTGGCCTTGGCAACAGTTCTGCCCTTGGCTCCACCCCCTACTCCTCCCCCAACATCTCTAGCATCCCCAGGGCTAAAGGCACCGCTCCTTCCCCTCCCTATGGCCTCCTGCAACGTGGATTCTCCTGCTGCCTTCTCCCTTGCTGCTAACATATCTTCCAGGAGCATGACCTGCCTTCTCAATGACTGTCTCTCTTTCTTAAGGGCATCCCATAGGTCATCACCCAGCTCCTCCAAGTGACGCCGAAGTGTGTCTCTCTCCTTGATAACCCTTTCCATTTTCTTGAGAAACAAACGTTCCACAATCCCAGTTGCCCATGGCCACTCAGGTCCTCTAAGCAGTCTTCTATTTCATGGAGGGCTAATTCCACAGCTTCCAGTGTCTCCACCCTCCCCCAAATCTGGGGGAGGGCCCGGGTCCACCCATCTAAGAGGTGTTTTACTCTAGACCAATTTCCCTCTAGGGTCTCCCCAGTTGGAAGCCCCCTGGATAGGGGGTTCCCAGTTGAAGCCACACCATCCACACTGCCAGAGGGAAGGGTGAGTCATCACTCCCCACCACAGCAGCCACCAGGGCCTCCTCACCATCCACAGGGGATTTTCCAGATATCTCCCCACCATCACTAGGGCCAGCCCACACAAGCGTTGCACCCATGAAGACAGATTTTGGGTTCAGAGGTCCTGCCAGCTACTTCTAGGTGTAACTCCAGGGGGAAAATATGTTCCCAGCTAGGGGCAAATAACCTTTGAAGCTGAAATCAGTCAAAAGGGAAAAATAAAGTGGGAGAAACTGTTTATTGCTCACAAGCAGTCATCTACTTCTGCTCACCTGTATCTCTCACAACCCGGATGCAAAAGGATGCCACCAAACCTCTCCAGTCCCAGTGTGCACTCACTGTCCACCCACTTTGCAGACACCTGTTGATATGGAGAGGCACTAAGGCCAGGTGAGAGATTCCGGAAATACTGCAATTTTATCCACAAGGGATAAGCATTTGAAGAACTTGAGCTCTTGTGTTTTAGAACATTTAGAAAGCCAAGTTGATTCAAGAGAGTTTTTGCTACATAATATTTTATCTTGATTAATTAGGGAACATGATTTTTCCCTGAAAGTGAGCAAGGAGAAAATTCAGGCAAGATACTTACTGTGTCTCTGAAGGAATTGTGTATCATTAATGCTGAATTCCAAAAATTTCACGTTTTGTGGCAAATAAATGATAATCATATTGAAAGAAAAAGGATATTATCTTGAAGGCAGATTGGGTACTTTCAGCCTTGACCCCACGGCATCCTAAGTGTTTGATGATGTGGATAAAGTGAAGGTTCCTGTGGCCAGGATTCTCACCTGGCCCTGGTTGGCTGGCTCACTACACACGTGTGGGCAATGCATCATTACTGACTCTGTATAAAGAGCCCTGCCCAGTGCTCTGGGCGACACGGTGGCTCGGCTGCAAGGCTGCAGGAGAGCAGAGCAGAGGCTGGAGTGGTGGAAGCACTGAGGACAGAGTGGGATGGCTGTGTGGGTAGAGAGGCCCAGAGGCAGAGACCATCTTGCTGCATGCAGACTCGCTCTGAGTGAACAGGATTTTAGTGAATGACCTGCCTCTGTGGAAATAAAGTTGGGTAAAACCCTTTCACCCCAAGAATGTTGTATTGTCAATTCTTTGGTCACATTGAATCCATAGTGAACTTGCCCGGGGCTGAAACCCCTTGGCAAGACAAATGACTTCAGGTGGAAATGAAGACACTGTTGTGGAGGCCTTGCTTGGTAAGGGAACCTGGAGTAAATGCTGGTCTGGCTAATATTTCTTTCTAGTCAGTGTTATAACTGTACTGTCTGTCCTGGTCTATTAAATAGAGTCATGCAGTCTCGTCCATATCTTAGAATGATTTAATCCCTTTCCTATGTGATTTGCTTGATTTCATCTGCTATTGATGTTGGACATGGACAAGGATCTTGAAGCCAAGATGCTGAAATGAGGACTTAAAATGTCAACGATCCCAAGGAAGAGATGATGTAGACCTCCTGAGATAATCGTCTCTAAATTAGAAACAAAGGACCCAGAAGCAGGCTGATTTGCTGCTAACAACCCTGCTTGTTATGGGGAGGCTGGGGTGGGGGCGGGGACAGGAAGGGGTTGTGAAACGTTGCAGTGGAGGAAGGGATTCTTACATAAACTGGTGGTTAGTAATATAACCCTTTATGCCAGGTCGGAATCATTCTCAACCTGGCTCCCTTAGCACTTTGGGAATCAGATATCAGTAATTTCCTGATATTCAGTAAACCTGATAATTCCTTTTTTGGTAAACTTACCCAAGAACTCTATAAGATCACAGCTATTGTAAAGGTCCTGGTACTGGTACTAATATATGTGGCTCTTTTCTAGGTCACTTTTATTCAAATCTGAACATGACTGCATTGAGAATTCAAATCAAATAACTTACAGTAATCAGAGAGCCATCTGCTCTCATTCCCTGAGGAGTTTCCATCTGACATACATTGTAGGATTTCCTCCACTTCCCTTTGATAAGCCAGAACTTGCAAATGCTTCAAAAGATGCCTAAAACTACCTGGGCTTATTTTTCTTATAGAACCAACTGTAAAGAAAGGTGGTAAAGAAAGATTTGATCCTAAATAAACTTAAAACAAAATAAGCCCAACCACTGCTCCTGGAGCTACACCGAGCCCTGGTCTTGACCCTGTGACGGATGGCCTGGGGCAGGGAAGACTCCCCAGGCCGCATCATCTGCTTCTTGAGAAGCTGTATGTGCCAGTTTCTTTAGAAAAGGTTTCTAGGAAAACCATATAACTTCTATTCTTTTTTCTTGAATATACTAAGCACTGAACATGCCCGCTAGTGCTTGGAGTTGTCACTTGTCGTTAGGAGCTGCTGAAGAAGCGTGGCTGCGCGAAGTACACCCACATAGCCAGAATTCGTTCTGGTATTTCCTTCACTAGGTATCTGCAGCCTACCCAGCTGGGAGAATCAAAGGACCTGGGCTCTTCTGAGGGGTGAGAGACAAGATTAGCTCTAGTTGGCTGGATTGCTTTTCTTGTTATTGTGATGGTTACTGATGATAGTGATGTTTGAATAAGCCGTCTCTCTTGCCAGTTAGAGCCTATGTACATTAGACTGTAGAAAATGTGAATATCACAGGGTATTTTATGCATATTTTTTATATGTAAAGAAATATTCAGGAATAAAATTCCAGAAAAACCTGCCAAAACGTTTCTATACCTACCTAGCCCCAGTCATGGCCCAAGACTTTCCCCTGCCCACGAACCCAGTGTAGTGGGGGGGGGGGGGGAATCCTGGCAGCCATGTTTCCACCAGGGGATCCCACCTCTCTGATCACAGCTGATTGGCCTTGAGGGGAGCATCTGACCAAAGCTGAGCCAATCATAACCTCCAATGCAGTTTAATTGGAGACAAAGATGCTGGAGGCTTAAATTAGATGTTCAAAACAGAGGAGAGCTGAGAGGCAGCCCTGCTTAACCAATAGGAGGAAAGCTGGTATTCAGGAGACAGAGATTCAGGCACTTGCCAGAGAAGGGCAAGGCGGAGTGAGGGAGAGAGAGAAGAGAGGCTGGAAGGCACTTTGATGCTTTTTAGTTCTCGTGTCTTCATCTGGGAGGCTTGGATGTACTTCCTGACCCAAGATTTTTCGAGACAGATTTACATACTTAAGGTAAACCCTACTGTTCTTAAGATAGAATTGTTACTTCCAACCAAAAGCCCCTCACAAAACACCCAGCTTTGCTGGAAGCAGCTGTTAACCACATTTCTTTCCGTGGTCTGGGTTGCAGGTTGTTAGTCCTGTGGTTTCCGACCTGCGTGGGTCCGTGGTACATGTGCACAGCAAGGGTGTCGACCCCCAGGACCGGCCTTCGAGGCTGGGTTTGTGGCTGCAGTCAGTTCTGCACCCTCGGAGGGTGGCCGGTTGACCCCACAGGAGCCCCGCTCCAGAGTCACGTGTGGGTTCCGGTTGAAGTCAGTGACACTTTCTGTAGCAGTGCCACTGGCAGGTTGACCAGACAAGAACCTATTTAATTTCCCTATTTCCTCTAAAGAGTTGAAGATACTCAGAATTTTCCCTGAGAGGGAGGCTCCTTGGTTTCCAGGGACTTTCAGCTTGTCAGAATCACAGACTGGTAGACCCTGAAGGAAGCTCACGCAGAGCCCAGCCCCACCTCCGCTTTGTCCAGAAGAGAATCACGTAGCCCAGGGAGGTTAACTGGTTTGCCCGGAGCCGGGAGCCAGCATGTCCTGCCGCTACCATGGTGCTCTTTCCCAGCCGCTTCTGTCTCTAGCACTGTGTTAAGAGAGGGTTTAGATTCCTATGTAGGGGAGGAAAAAAACCCCTCTCCTCTGTCCCTTTATGTTCTCCAGCTGGGCTTAGGAATTAGGCACACATAAGACAGATCAGGAGAAAAGTCTTATTACATTTTTATATGTACCTGGAGGTCTTTGCGAGAGAATGACGATCCGAAGTGATCAGAACTGAAAGCAAATTTTATACATTTTAGACAAAGAAATGATGCACTTATGAAGAAGTGCAAGACACAGGGGTTTGGGCTGGGGAAGTGAAATCGTGGGAAGTGGCACGCAGACCTGTGGGTTGCAGGAAGCTTGTGGAACATGAGAGTTGAGTGTTTGTACAGATCTCCTTCATGGCCATTCCCAGTCTCTGGTAATAAGGATGTTCCCTTCCTGGTACAGGGAGGGCACCCTTCTCATGGGAACTTTCATGGCACGTTTTTAGGTACAAAAGGGGTAGACAGAGATCCCTTCCTGCACCTGCTGTTTCTTAAGTGCTTTCAGCTCAAAATATTCAGTATGTCAAAGTGGCATATTCTGGAGGGCATGTCCTGAACTCCTTCACCCGGGGTCTTCCCTTCTGCACTGTATTTGGAATATACACACTAACGTGCTTCTATCACATTTATGGCTAAGGATTTTTATGGTCCTTGTAATGAAATTAAAGACATTTATGGAATTGAAGAAACATGAGTCCACAGGTAACGTGAATGAGTAGTTGGTTTTTTCAATAGACCTGTATGTATGGTGTTTGTCCAACTTCAAACTAAGTTATCTTAGCCTGTACTTGTCCTGGTATCAAATAAATGATGAAAGCCTACCGGGGGGTCACCTGCACTTATTTAACATTGGTTAAAACATGATATATAAGTTTTGACTTTGTACCACCTGCCTCCCTAAATCACACTCATTACACAGATGATTGCCATTTTCCTTCTTAAAACTCTTCTCCACTGACCCCTAGATACTCTGGGTGAGGTCGTGAACAACTGCCTTGTTCATGTCACACCCATGGTGTCCTGGTTAACACCATTTTATCTCTTTTCTAGTCTGTTGGAGTTTTCTTGCCTCTTGGGAACTACACCCCTGCAATTTTCTCCAAAAGACTGCCTCTATAATTCCTTTCCTGTCTTTCAATGGACAACTTTATTTGTTTTGTTTGTTTAGCCAGCTTTGCACATTATTTCTCTTTCTTTTAAGACAGTACTTGAATTTTCCTTTGAGGACCACCCCCTCTCTTCAGTGAGCAGAGTCTGGTATTGTTGCTCCCATGGCTCTGTCTGCTGGATGGCTCTGCATTCCCCTGGCCACAGTGTTTACATCTGTAATGGGAGATCCAAGTTATCGGGTAAGATTCAGCCACCAGACTCCTGGTGGAGCTATTGGGGAAGAATCACTGTCTTCTCAGAGGGGGCCTAAGCCAGTAGGGTGTGAGTCCTGAGCTGTTGAGGGCCGTCTTTGGAGAGAGCCCCTTTAAGAGAGAAGTCGAGAACGGGGAAGGAGAGCCGAGAGATGACATGATTTATCCCTTGGCACCAGCTGAGCCTGAAGCCAGATGCAGCTCTTTCCTTCCCAGTTAAATGAGCCAATACATGCTTTTTTGCTGAAGCCAATTTGAGTTGGGTGTTAGTCACTAGTAACCTAAAGTGTTCTAACTAAAATGCATGGCCATATTACTAATGTCCTTAAAAGGCGTGCATGCCTTTCTATTACATGCAGAATTAATCCAGCCTCTTCTGCTCAGTCTTTTATGGTCTTGCCCATGTTAGCCTTTGCTCCCACCATTTGCATACAGCTGACGCTTTCGTTGTGGTGCTCTTCTGGGGAGTTTTATATCTCGCTGCCTTTGTCCGTGTCTGGAATGTTCTTGCCCACATGTTGAGATCCTGTTCATTGCTCAAGAACACACTCAAGATACCTTCTTTAGGAAGCCTTTTCTGGTCACTTAGCCAGAATCAACTCTTGCCACCTTTGTCTTTTCTTGCCTCTTTATATATACTTGTATAACATATCACAACCCATCTTGTCTCTTTAGTCAAGAAGTTTCATCTTCCCATCCCGGCCCCTCTGGGAAGGGAGGGCTTCAGTAGATCTTACTCTGTCCCAGCTTTTACCCTGGGAGTCAGTGTGAATGTGTGAACATGCCTGTTCCCTCCACCAGATGGTGCTTTCTTTATCTTTGTTTCCAGGGCTCACAGAGCAGGGTTGAGCACCAGGCCCACAGTAGACCCCGAATCAAGGTCTGTTGAATAGAGAAGGCATGTCTCACTTCGAAATGCTTTCACACTTTTAACAGTGATTTTCATATAGACTTTGGTGGGACCGTCTCAGTTTCAGTGAAGGGCTGTGAGAGCCTTTAAGAGAATGGCAGCTCTGGGCCTGGGGATGACCGCCCTTAAGTGTTTCTTTTAGTTTCCACTTCGTTTATGATTGTCACCGAACTCGCATCTTTGAGTAACTAGGAGGCAGGTGAGAGAGAGAGAATGAGAGGAAGAAGTGGGGTCGCCG